>ML111971.1:99422-132802 GCA_003697995.1 Taxidea taxus jeffersonii | reverse complement strand
ACACACACACACACACACACACACACACACAGGGGTACCTGGGTAGCTCTGTCGGATAAATGTCTGTCTTGGTTTTGGCTCAGGTTTTGATCTAAGGGCTGTGAGTTCAAGCCCTGAGTTGGGCTCCACACTTGGTGTGGAGCCCACTTAAAAAAAAAAAACAAACACACGCACATGCACACGCGCGCACACACACACACACACCCCTGAGAGTTTGGTTGCAATGAGTTAACCTCCAACCCTAACCACTTGGTAGAATTTAAGTTTTAGAGGTCTATACAAACTAAGGACAAGGCCTAGACTTAGTAACAAACAATGCTTTTCTGAGAAACATACTAAATTAAATAATGTATATAGTGTACAGAGAGAATAATATAACATAGACACACATAATAATACAAAGTACAGCATTCATCTTTACTCCAATTTTAGGTAAAGATCTTTGCAAAAACTTACTTTGTACTCCAAACTTTGACTTTGAGCATTTTAATATGACTATGACTATTACAATTAAGTATAATAATTTAATTCAAGCAACATTTATAATAACAGTAGATTGGCACTGACCTAAGTGCTAGAAATACAATGGTAAACCAAACACTAAAATAATAACTCCATTCAGCCCTGAAATTGGCATTCAGTTATTGAGGTCCTATTCTGTGCAGAATAGCAAACTTAACATTTTACAACCTGTAAGAAGACACCAGGGAATATAGGACAACTCTAAAGGTATGTTAAAGTTGAATGGTTAGCAGAAATCTAAATATCATGAAAATTGCTTTTTAATCAGTTACTATTGAAAAAAATTGTTTACTAATCTTTTAAATCATTTTTTTGACCTAGAGGGATGTTGAATTTGTAAGCACTCAATTTAGTCCCTGGTTAGAGCTGCCTCATACAACATAACGATCCTTCTTCAGCAACTCAGGGTAGTTAAGTGCAGTAAGTACTTGGGAGTTCCCTTAGGATGTAATGGCCCCCACTATTGCTTTTGTTGGAGCCATTTGTATACTATCATTCCAGTGATTAATTGCCCTTACCTCCTCTTTCTTCATTTAAGAAATGTTTGCCCAGCTGTTCAAATACATTATTAGCTGTAACTGGAACATGAGCTCACAAATTACTTACTCTCTTTCTCCAACTAAACTAGTGATTATAAGAGTAAAATAATTCAGATATTTCAATGTGCTTGACTGTTGCCATTTCACAAATGAGAGGTGATAAAATAATGCCCAAGGAATGATCTTTGAGCTTTTTGACAGACTTAGAGCTTCTCTGCAACTTTATATTCAAGATGAACCTGAAAAGAACTAGGATAGGATATTCGGCCTCCCTGTACACACAGGCAAAGGAACGTGCTAGAACAGCTCTCTGTCCACATATGAGTGTGAGATCAATGAGTGAGCATGGCACAAAATACAACCTGTATTCTTATACAGATATCTCCTTGTCTGTGTAAAGTACAGAACTCAGATTCAACCAGTCTTGAGCAGCCTCCTGCCTCCGGTCATCTGATCCACTAGGCTGTAAGAATCTTTCAGATCTTCTGTAACCCAGGGATCTGCTTTGCTCAAGCTAGAGCTAGTGTCTTATGTATCACATTTATGTAATTCTTGTTTAATATCACTCACTAATGCTTAAAATCCCAGTATTTTTCCTGTCTTCTACTCTCTGGCTCATGCTTTCTTGGTGGGAACTCTCTCATCTCACCCATGAGTCTATAGACAATGTCTTCAATTAGAAACAAGTTTTTCCCCTCTTGTTACTAGAGAGTGCATGTTCCCCCATTTGAAGACCAATTGGCCTATGCATGTTCAGGATCTCACTTCTTTTCACATGGAAATAATTTTCCTTTCCTTCTTAGTCTAACACCCCTTAAAGTAATCCATCACTTTCAGTCTGACTGCTTTAAATTTTTTTTTTTCATTTTCTTTGTGGTGTACCTAGGTATAGAATTCTTTTTATTTATTTAGATTCACATTTTTTGGCTGCTTGAATTTATTTAAAGTCTATCATCAGTTTTAGAAATTCCAAAAAATTATCATTTTAAATATCATCCCATTCCATTCTCTCTTCTCTCCTTCTGGGATCCTGATCTCTATGTCACTTCTCAGCTCTTCTGTATTTTCTTTCTTTCTTTTTTTTCTTCTTTTTTTGTCTCTGTAACTACACTGTGAATATTTTCTTTTGACATAAATTCTAGTTGATTAATTTTCTCTTTAGCTATGTCTAATCTACTATTAAACTGATGTCTTGATTTTTTAATTTTCTATTATTATCACTTATCTTTATACCTATAATATTTTGGTTTGTTTTTAATAATTTCATCACTTTTACTACTTTGTTTTCAGCAATATCTTTGAGCCTGTTTGATAAAACTATAGTTTTATAGTTCAAATGTGATCATTCTTGTATGTTAAGGCTTTAAAGAGCAGTTTCTGCTACTGCTGTTGTTACTGTTTTTTTCTTTCTCTCTCCTGAAATCTATTTACATTTTGTGCCTAGTTATCTTTGGATTTGTTTGTTATTGTATTTAATCATTTAAAGGAAACAATGTGAAGCCTTTAATACAGTAAATAAGATACTTCCCTTATTTGCTTCTGCTTTGTATGTGAGGTTATGATTAGCTTAAGACTACCTTACACTAAGATAAACTCCAAAAATTTTCTGGACATCCTAGAAGACTTTAACTGCAATTTTGTGTTACCTGTTCCACACTTGGTTCACTTTCTTTAGGGTATGATATTTCTAAGACATTTACTTCTGAGACCTGCAAAATCCAATATGGTTGTCTCAAGGTCCTTCTGGTTTGCTTAAATATGGATATAAGTGGGGACACCTGGGTGGCTCCGTTAGTTAAGCAGCTGCCTTCAGCTCGGGTCATGATCCCAGCGTCCTGGGATCGAGTCCCACATCGGGCTCCTTGCTCGGCAGGGAGCCTGCTTCTCCCTCTACCTCTGCCTGCCACTCTGTCTGCCTGTGCTCTCTCTCTCTCTCTAACAAATAAATAAATAAAATCTTTAAAAAAAAAAAAACCTAAAAAAATATATGGATATAAGTGACCTACCTAGTATTAAAATGCTTACTTTGTGTTACTAAGCCATACAAAGTAGCTAATTTTTAAACTAAACATAAAATTAATTCCATCTAACAAGTAATACACAGTTCCATTTAAAAAGAGAATTCTAATGTAATACTTAAAAATCAAATAATAAACTCTTATCCTAAATCCTACTGGGAACACACATCCTTATAAATGTCCCTTGTGTTTTTAATCCATTCCTAAATCTAAATAGCCATATGTCTGTATTTTTATTTAAAAAAAAAATAGAAGATGCTAGGCATAGCAAAAAGTCTTTGGAACTGGAAACATTGCCTACTGTTCTGAGGTGTATGCCTCTTGGGAGTATGCTGTGATCTTAGTTTCAACTATTAATTTAAAAATCAGAAAAAATAAGTAGTAATACTAACATATATTTTTCTTTGAAACAATCTATATCCTAGACACAATTTAACAAACAGTGAACAGCAACAAGGTGTTTTATCTAGACTTCAACTTTAAGGGTTGGTTTCTTAAAATAGATTCTGGAGAGGAGATAGATGGGAGAAAGGAAAGCATGCTTTCTTTAGAAGAATGAGAGGCTAATAAGGAGGAGAATATCTGACCCATGATGATGCAGCAGGAATCACTGTTACATCTGCCTCCATTTAGAACCTGATCTCATATTTCTACAAAGAAAGTGAAGATTTGGGGGTGCCTGGCCGGCTCAGTCAGTAGAGCATGCAACTCTTGATCTTGGAGTCATGAGTTTGAGCCCCATATTGGGCATAGAAGTAACTTAAAAAAATACGCTGAAGAAGATGAAGATTTCAAGATAAGATCTAACCAGGACTAAGTAACTTTACTAAATTCCTCCTCTTATGGGGCCCCTGGGTGGTTCAGTCAGTTAAACATCTGACTCTCAATTTCACCTCAGACTATGACCTCAGGACTATGAGATTGAGTCCCACATAAGGCTCTGCACTGGGCATGAAGCCTGCTTAAGATTCTCTCCCTCTGTCCCTCCCCACCTCACTCGAGCTCTCTCTCTGTCTCTCAATAGTAAAGTAAAATAAAGTAAAATAAAATATTCATCCTCTTACAGATCTAGTCTGTAATACAAGAGCACAAGAGTGTCCTAAGGTCTTGTTATTCAAAGTGTGGTACATAGCTGATAAAACTTATTTCTAAGTTTTATCATACTGCATTTCTGCAGTGTTTTGGGCTCCATTCTAGACCTGCTGATATAGAATCTGCACTTGAACAAGAGTGTCCAGTTGAGTAATAGCCAAAATAAAGTTTTAGAAGCAGTGGTTTAAGGAAATTCAAAATTGCCTAGTGAAGATTTACCATAAATGGTAATAAAGATTATTTTAGTTTAAATAGCAGAAACACTTCACTTAGCTTAATCCTAATTATTTTAAGATATGTTAGAACAATTACAAATAGATGAGATGTCTAACTGCTTTTGAAATGTATATGAAAGAAATTGTGATTGTCAGATCTTGTAAGTGCAAAAAATAAAGAGATTTGGGAGATGTTTACAAGACAGACACCTGGACAAAAGCAAAGAGAGGAAATAAATAATATACAACTCTTAACACAGTCCTGCCTTCAGTGGTATGTCATACTTTTAAAAAGTTAAGCTAGAATCTGTTGATCTGCTAATTGTTCTCCCTGGGATGGATCAATCTTTCTTTCTTTCCTTCTTTCTTCCTTTCTTTTTTTTTTTTTTTTTGAAGATTTTATTTATTTATATATTTATTTAACAGAAGGAGGGAAAGCACAAGCAGGGGGAATGGCAGGCAGAGGGAGAGGGAGAAAGCTGAGCAGAGAGTCCAAAGGGGAACTCGATCCCAGGACCCAGGATCATGACCTGAGCCTAAGGTATATGCTTAACCAAACTGAGCGACCCAGTTACCCCTCCCTGTGGATTTTTCATAATAAAAAGATCCAAAGGAAGAAACATGTTATATGTATGAAAATAGACATCACGGATTTTTCTTTGAAGATATCAATTGAAAACCAATAATCTGAGAAGTAAGAAAGCATTAAATTATAAGATATTGGTGGTACAGAATACAAAATTAGAGGTAGAGAAACAGAAAATGTTTATGACTGGTACCAGGAAAAAAAAATCAGACTGCAAATCTTGGTATTATACTTAGATAAATGCATTAATAAGAATGAGGGCTAGAAGAGCAGTTAGAAAAATATAAATTGATTTGCTAGTGTCAGGAGATGGTAGTACTTTTCTACTTGTAATAATAAGATTTTTTTTTTAATAATAAGATTTGTAAGTTAGAAGGCTAACTTGTGGAATGGCAAAGAAAAGACTCCAAAAATCTATTCTTCCATAGAAACAATGAGAACATGCAAAATAAACATTTTTGGAATGCTCAAAGTTAACTAAAGTTACACAATGAGCTGAGGAACATTTATTCAAGAAAAAGAGTTGGATATTAGTATGAACAGAGCATTTATTGTGCCCTATTCCCCTCCTTTCTCCCCTGTTCTGCAGTAGCCTTGAAAAACCAAAGGCTCACAACTATAATAGCTATGAAAAACGGCAGCCTGGCAGGCTCTAAAAAATCAGACGGGCTGGGAACATTCTAAAAGCCCCATCCCCAAGGAACTGTCACTATTTGACCTACCTGGCAGCTTGCTAAACATCCTCAGAGCTAGTTTTTATTTGATTCAACTCAGAAATCCTTCTACTGAACAGCACTAACCCTAGGACATTAGTAGAAAACAACCAATGTCAATTGTTTAACATTGGAACTGCCTGAACTAGCATTGCCAGTTGGGCCTAATAACATGCTGACCAGAAAATGTAAAAAGAAAAACAAAACATGGAGGTCCATAGTGGGCTGTGAAAAACTCTGATATATTCCTGGGGATTTCAATGTCCACATGCATATTTAGGGGTGTGTTTTGGGCCACAAAATACCTAAGAAAGCTACTGTCTGTCATTTCTGGCTGACCTCAAGGCTCTGCACAAGCTGGAAGGGACAGCTAAGGAGAGTTCTAAATTGGCTGCTGGAGCACTGGAAACATACCTATATACACAAGGAGCTCTTCGGCAAAAGCTGAGGGACTTATTCACTCAAAGAATTTGAAACAACCTCTGTTCAGTCATTACCTGAACACTAACATAACAGAGCAGAGTTGTTAATGACCACACGTAATAAAGAATACAGAATTTAAACTATTAGTTCAGGAAATTCACTAAGTAAACAGAAATAACAAAAGTCAGAGTGGAGGGATCTAATTTTCAGAGTTGGCACAGTACATTATTTAAATGCCCAGTTTAAAAAAAAAAAATAACATTAAGAGACATGTAAAGAATCAAGAAAGTATGGTCTCTACACAGGAAAAAAGCAGCCAGTAGAAACTGTCCCTGAGGAAGCCCAGATGTTGGGCTTTCTAGACCAAGATTTTAAAATCAGCTATTATAAGTATGTTCACAGGACATAAGACAAGTTATAGAAAATGCATTTTAATATACTTCTTATCTGCAGAAAGTACATTAATTAGACAAGCATGTAAAAATATTTTTATTATTTTTTTTGCATGTAAAAAATATTTAACATGCTAGATATGGAAAATGAGTAAGCGTGTAAGAAAACAATATTCTTGTTTCAAATAATTAAAGTATTCTTATTTAATGGACACTATTATTATATTCTGGTAAAGATTTTACAAATAGCATTTAACCTATGACATCTTAAATTGTCAATGGGGTACTCTCAAATAATGAGGGTTTTTGGAAATAGAGTCCTTTGGGGTATTGGACAAAGAATCTGTATGGGACAGGGACTCAAACAGCAAAAGACAAAAACTGACAGAAGCGATTCAGAAAAGGTTTAGCAGAATATGATGGCCCCAAAAGAGAAATTCAAATTAATCATTACCAAAGTGGTGCTCTGATCCACACCCAGTCAAAGGGTCTTACCAATTCCTCTATGAGAAGGAATTGGAACTTGATATCAAACACCCATTCTGTGTTACTTATACTTTATGTTTTATAACTAAATTTATAGTAATTATGTAATTAATTGTTTATGTTCAACAGTTTATTATTCTCATAAGCTGTCTTAATGCAAATGTGGATTTTTAAAAATCCCTTCCTAGTATTGCCATAAATACATACAGCTGGTAAAATTCACCTACAAGTGCTGATGAGCATTTTGAAAAACAGACTAGCCAAAATCAAGTAATTAGCATTATAAGCAAATTTATTTCTAGGCTAGAAGATTCATGAAAATAAGGAGATTTTTATTCACTATTGAATCCTGAATACCTTGCCTAGAAAGTGTCTGGAATCCGTGGCTATCTTTGTCATAAAGCGCATATATGCATGCATGAATGAATGAATGATATATCACGTTGTCATAATCAGATGTATTTTATTTATATAAAGAATATATATATTGGAGTTATTCAACATCAGCTAAACATGAACATCTAGACATGGAACAGGATGCTGTGTAAAGTAGATAATTCTATTATTGATGATGTCAGCAGAATATAGATAGCCAATTGTCAATGTTGCTTTAAGAAAGGATTCCAGTTATGAGGAAGAAGAAATCTAACTTCTTTTTCAAGAAGATAGGTCAAATTTCCATTATATCTATACAGAAGAGTTATTTTCCCTAATTTACAAGATCTCTCATTGTTATGCAAATAAGGTATATTTGGCCTAGATATTAACACAAGGTATATTTGGCCTAGATATTAACACATGTTATCTCCAGCCACTTAAGGAAGGTTTGAAAAGAAACAGAAATAGAATAGTTGGGTATACTTAATGGGGAAATTACATAATAAATAAAAAAGTATATTTGTATAATATTTCTTCAAAGTAAATATGGGTGGATCTACTAGAAGGTCTCAAATTTTAAAAAGTGATGACAAATGTTGACAAGGTTGAGAATAACACAAACTCTTGTACATCATTGGTGGAGTGTTAAATGGCGTAAGTACTTTAAAAATTAACTAGCTATTTCTTTTTTTTTTAAGATTTTACTTATTTATTTGAGAGAGAGTAGGAGCACAGAAGAAGAGGAAGGGGGAGAATCAGACTCCCCGCTGAGCAGAGAGCCTACTGTGGGGCTCCGTCCCAGGACCCTGAGATTATGACCTGAGTCAAAGGCAGATGCTTAACTAACTGAGCCACCTAGGTGCCCCTATTCTTATAAAATTAAACTAAATGTAAGTTATGACCCAAAAACAAAAGCATATATTCATAAAAAGTCAAATAAGAATGTTCATATCAGGGGCTCCTGGGTGGTTCAGTGGGTTAGGCCTCTGCCTTTGGCTCAGATCATGATCTCAGAGTCCCAAGATTGAGCCCCACGTAGGGCTCTCTGCTCATTGGGGAGCCTGCTTCCCCTTTTCTCTCCCTGCCTCTCTGCCTACTTGTGATTTTGCTCTTTGTCAAATAAATAAATAAAATCTTAAAAAAAAAGAATGTTCATATCAGCTTTATTTCTAATAACAAAAAACTGGACACATTCCAGGTGCCCATCATTAGGAGAACCATCGACTGTGCCATATCTATACTGTGGAATATGAAATACTCAATAATGAATGACAAATACACAATATGAATGAATCTCAAAAGCGTTATGCTCAGTAATTTTTTTTAAAAAGACTTACACAAAGGGCACATACATAATTCTATTTATATAAAGAACACATGAATAACTCTGTATATGTGAAGTTCTGGGTCAGCCTATGGGGGAAAAATCAGAATGTCCTTACCTCTGGAAGCAGGGGGATAGGGAATGATTAGAAAGGGACATCAGAAACTTTTAGAGAACTTTAGTGATATTACTCTTAAGAGTGCATATTTCATTGTATGTAAACAAGAACTGGATTCTAGTTAATTATATGCATAGGTATATGCTAAAAAGCATATTTATTTGCTAAAAAGTAAATAAAATAAAACATTAATTATAGAATCTAGTTTGTAAGTATTTGGATGTTCAATTCACACCTCTTTCAATTTTCCTTTTGAAGATTTTCATGTTAGAAAAACATGGATGAGGGAGAATTTTAATCTAATAATTCAAAGAAGTTAAAATGAGGACAAAGAATGCAAATGTATAAATATGGAAAGCTGAAGTTGTAAAATTAAACTCAGAATATAAATGCTGTGTGGCTTTCCTTCTGCCGGCTCTTTTCTTTTCAAGAAATATAAAAATGAATATGAAAACCTAACTAAAATCAAGTGAGTCTTCAGTGATAACATGATAGATTTTTAAAGTATCAAGCTGATATAGTTACATGAAATTTATTATGATGATGAAAAACTGAAGAGGTAGTATAAAAGCAAGATCCCAAGATAGGTCTTTACTCTTTTTTTTTTTTTTTAAGATTTTATTTATTTATTTGTTAGAGCGAAGCACAGGCAGACAGAGAGGCAGGCAGAGGCAGAGGGAGAAGCAGGCTCCCCGCCGAGCAAGGAGCCCGATGTGGGACTCGATCCCAGGACGCTGGGATCATGACCTGAGCCAAAGGCAGCCACTTAACCAACTGAGCCACCCAGGCGTCCCTCTTTTTTTTTTTTTTTTTTAACTATACTTGACATATAACACATAAATTTAAGGTATATAACATGTGGCTTTGATATATTTATATATTTTAATATGATGTCATGCCATTGTAGGGATAGTAGACACTTCTATCACATTACAGCTTATTTCTTTCTTGTGGTGGGAATAATTGAGATATAGTCTTTTAACAAGTTTGACGTTTCTAAGGCAATATTGTGTAGCTTTTTAAAAATATTTTTGCCCCCTCTAATGAGTGGCAGTTCTGCGTCCTCCCCCTTTCTCTTTCCCCAGGCTGTGTCTGTTTCTGCCCAGAGAACTCAGCCCCCAGTCTCTGGTAGATTTGAAACGCTCACCAGGTTTCCCTCAGTGACGCTTTCCCCACCTTCAGTTCCCTCTTCAACTCCAAAGTCTCTTCTTCAAGGAAGCCTTCTGTAGGCCTTCGGGCAGATCTCAAGAGCAGCTTTTCTTTCATTATCTTCCTTGTCAAATACAAAACAAATTGAAGTAAGCAAAGAGAGACTTTACTTGAAAGGATTATTACGAGGGGCAGAGGTGAGGGAGGTAGGGAGAAACTATTACACTAAGGAGAGCTCTGACCATAAGACCTGCAAGCTTCTCTCAGGTTAGGCAAGAAGGATCTTTCTTTTACAGAGAAGAAGAAATAAGGCTGGAAAGAAACATTGAGGGGAATCGGGGTTAAAGAGTAGCTTAATGGCGTCATGGTAGGAGAGTTGTATGAATGGAGGTCTTGGTTCTTGGATTCCTATGAAAAGATTTAGGGGAGGATCAGTGTTGCAATAAAGACAGTTAAGGGGAGGAGTGTCTGGGTAGCTCAGTCATTTAAGCCCCTGACTCTTGGTTTCTGCTCAGATCATGATCTTTGGATGTTGAGATGGAGCCCTGCTGTGGGCCCTGAGGTGGGTTGACTTGTTGACTTGGGATTCTCTCTCCCTCTGCCGCTCTCCTTGTGTGTGTGCACACTTTCTGTCTCTCTCCCTCTTTCTAAATAAATACATAAAATCTTACAAAAAATAAATAAATAAAAGCCAGAAGGAAAGTACAAAGAACAAAAAAGCAAAGCAGTTTATTAAAGTGAAAGTACACTTTGCAGGTGGAAGGGCTGGGTGGAACCTCCCCCAAGCTGTTTTGGGATTGGATATTATTGGGTCTCTCTGGGCTGGGAGGAACTGTAATGTCCAATCCTGTGGTCTCTAATGGAGGCTGCTTCCAACCATTTGGGGGAACTCCTCCTACAGGTTGAGAGGGAGAGTTTTTGACCACACAACGTTTGTCCTGGAACCTTCAAGGCAGCTTTTCTCCACGGAGACTGGGGGGGGGGGGGGGGGGAAACCACAATGCAAATACATTCTAATGTATTAGAATGTGGGGCAGGGGCACCTGGGTGGCTCAGTGGGTTAAAGCCTCTGCCTTCGCCTCAGGTCATGACCCCAGGGTCCTGGGATCGAGTTCCGCATGGGGCTCTCTGCTCCGCAGGGAGCCTGCTTCCTCCTCTCTTTGCCTGCCTCTCTGTCTCTCAAATAAATAAATAAATAAAATCTTAAAAAAAAAAAAAAGAATGTGGGACAGAGTGGAAGAAGAGAGCACAGGCTCTGCACCCATGTCTCATGGTCTGTTTGCCCCAAGGTCTAGGAACTCTCGCCTCAGGGCATTCCTTCTACTGCCAGTACCTACCTTCTACCTAATGACTGAACAGATCAAAGAACATTTTGCCTTAAGATTAATGTATACTCTAGGGACGCCTGGGTGGCTCAGTTGGTTAAGCGGCTGCCTTCGGCTCAGGTCATGATCCCAGCGTCTTGGGATCGAGTCCCACATCGGGCTCCTTGCTTGGCAGGGAGCCTGCTTCTCCCTCTGCCTCTGCCTGCCTCTCTGTCTGCCTGTGCTCTGTCTCTCTCTAACTAATAAATAAATGGAATCTAAAAAAAAAAAAGATTAATGTATACTCTAGAGAGTATACATTGCTAGCTCAGGCTGAGAGTGTGTTAAGATTCAGGAGCCTGGAAAGATAGAAGTTTACACAAAGTTTAATGAGCAGTCCTTTTGTTCCCATTCATCAGTGGCGCCAAGGAGTTCAGTTAATCCTTTATGAGCAAAAAATGAGAATTTGGAAGGTCTCTGTCTTATTTCAATCATACAGGGAAGCACAGTGATCTGCAGTAAGCCATCTCCTAGACATAAAGAGTGGGAGATTTCTCTAACTGAGGCTGTTTTTCAGTATCTCAAGGCTCCAATAAATTTCACACTGTCATACTTTATATATTTATTAGTATGACTATCTGACATATGTGTATTTCACCCATTAAATTATGTTACAGGAAAACACTGGCCAAGTCTATTTTTGCTGCACACATCATAATCTCAGAGTCAAGCATCCTGGTTGTTAACTGGCATACAAAGGAAAAGAATGAACAAATGGGTTCAGAACAGTTAATAGAAACTTTAGATCTCAGTGTTCACATCCATTAAATGAAGGATTTAGATAATCATCTTCATAATATTTTAGTTTCATAAAACAAGATATTTACATAAACACATAATATATGGATAGAATTGATTTACCCTAGCTTTTAGCTGTTGAGGGCAAGATGGCATTTCATTCGGGTTTTTATCTTATGCATTTGAAGTTTTGCTGAAGTATAATTCACAGAGTGAATAATGGCAAAATAGAGACTTTAATTTTTGGAAATGTAAACTTCTAGATTAATTGCCTTTCTTCTTCCTCTTCCTGAAAGACAGAATACCATTTAACTTTGTGATTGTACCCCTGACCATGTCTGATGACTTTCATAACTTAAGAAATCAGCCAATCCAAAGACTTGCCCTGTTTCTAATATCATGCCCTAAGAACTCCAGAGCTCAATGCATAAGCAATAAAAAACTTGCTCCTACTTCCCCTAATGAATTGCCATTTTGGAATTGTCAGTGTGATGTGTTCTTCCTTGAGGCAGTGAGTCATTAAAACTTGGCTTGTTTATATAAAAACAGCTTACTTTATTCGAGAGGGCTTTTCCAAAACTTCAGTCCAATGAAACTGGAAGAAACTTGACCTCCTTTAAGAAAAAGAAACATTTGGAAAAACCCATTATGTAAGTTACCACTCCTTCCAAAACATACATCTTTTCGGGTAGGACCAGGTGGGGAATTCTTGTTCAGGAAAATAAGGTCTAAGTTATAAGCAAAATGGGAATCTCAAATCTCATGTAGACCAAAGAGGGTTTCAGCAGGAAAATCTCAAATCTAAGATAGGTCTACTCTTATAGGTACTCCAGGGAAAAGTTAATGGTAACTGGAGAATCTGAGAAACCCAGGGTCATTGCTCTCCTTTCCAAGATACTTTAATATCAAACCTCCCACTCCTCAGCAGAAGAAACTTAACCCAGCGCAATTTAGGAGAACTTTAAAACACAGGAGGGAATGTGGAACTCAGTAATTTTAGTGGAGGTACTTTGGAAATAGTTTTGATTTTAAAAAGACCTCTGGGTTTAGGGTGTATCCTTGAGGAAGGTGATGATCCCACCTGTGAGAACCTCAAGAATTTAAGCCATGCTTCTAAGTATAATGTGCATATAAATCACTTAAAGATCATATTAAAATGCAGATTCTTATCCACTGAGTCTTTAGTAAAACCTGGGATTTTGCATTTCTGATAAGCTTCCAAGTGATGCTCACACTATCTGTCCTTGGTCCACACTATGAGTAGCAAAGTTCACCTGGAATGTCTGCAAGACACTTCCTAAAGACAGCGATGCTGAGCAGTAGTAAGAAACAGTACCAGGAACTCTAGCCCCTGTTCATCAATCAACTGTTGAGGCTTCATCTGGTTTGTACAAAGAAGGATCTTTATAAGTTTCTTCAATGAGACTAAAATTTCTAAGCCTCACATGCATCACACAGGCACGTTGAAAGGTTTTTTCCAGATGTATACTAAAATTGAAATTTATCTTGTATCCTTTAACCCTCAAAGTGTTTTTTTGTTTGTTTGTTTGTTTTGTTTTGGTAGGTAACAATACAATCCTGCTTACAATTAAACTTGGTGAGGAAAAAAAAAAAGCCCCTGTTTATTAAATCAGGACTTTGTCTATCTTTTAATTTAGTGTTGTCAATCTTTCGCAGTGCCTACTTGCTAAACCCCCTATAGACTTGAAGCTAGAGTTGTGACTAACTAAGTATTTAACACGGAATGATGAAGAAGTGAAAGACATCTTGTCCCCCTGAAGCAGAATGTAAATTCATTCCTAATGGAAATCATGGCTTTCAATCTCACAGTGCCTTGGCGAATTGATAAAACATCTCTGGCATGTCAATATTTGAACCAGTTCAGGAAGTAATTCTCACAATGACCCAACTATTTTTCAGAAACATGGATTTAATTTTAGTGTGGGACTTTTAATGTTTTCAACTTAATGTTTTGCATTTTTTATGACACATCTTTATGCATTTTATTAAAACACTCTTTAGAAATAATGTACTCATTTAACTGTATACTAATTTTCAGAAGGTCGTTTAGAGAGTGCAATTGCTATACAGAACCAAGCATAATAAACAAAAAATACACATACTGGTTTAGCTCTCCCTAAACCCAAAGCTGAAGCATAAATTTTTCCTAAACAAAACAAGAATAATCTTTTTAATTAAACCTCCATCTCCCTATGCAGGAGCAGGAGGCTTAGTTTATACTCAGTTGAGTCGTTGGTGATAACCAGTTCCCCAAGATTTGCATTCCACACCCAGAATTTCTGTGGAGCACTTAGGCTGGTAAATTTCATTTACCTGATAGAAAAATTCACTAGAGACCCTCTAAAAAAACTAACTTCTTAAATAATTTTTAAAATGATTAGTTTTGTTTGTTTCCAAGTAACGATTCCAGAGGATACACACATAGTGAGACAATTGTTAGTAAATATTTGATTTTATGATATTAAGTTATTCTCTTTTTATGGAGTTCTTTTACTTACAGTTACAGTATAAGGATTTTTTAAAATTACTAACTACAGTTTGAAGACATATCTGATAATGTTCATATAGTGCACCATTACATGGATGTTTTGTATTTAGGTTGGATGTTTATGGGTTTTTTTCCCAATTTTCCACTAATGTTGCAATAAATTTTTTCTGCTTGACTCTGGTTCTTTCAAGAAGACATTTATGTGTATTTTGCTTTTCTTTATTCTTTTACTCTATTGCTCAGTTAGTTGTTACCTTATTTTTTTTTAAAGACTTTGTTTATTAATTTACTTATTTGTCAGAGAGAGAGAAAGAGTGAGCGCACAAGCAGGGGAACAGCAAGCCCAGGGAGAAGTGGGTTCCCCACTCAGCAAGGAGCCCAATGGGGACTGGATCATAGCACCTGGGTTCATGACCTGAGCTGAAGGCAGATGCTGACTGAGCCACCGAGGCATCCCAGTTGTTAACTTAAAAACATTATTTCAGGGACACCTGGGTGGCTCAGTTGGTTAAGCAGCTGCCTTCGGCTCAGGTCATGATCCCAGCGTCCTGGGATCGAGTCCCATATCGGGCTCCTTGCTCGGCAGGGAGCCTGCTTCTCCCTCTGCCTCTGCCTGCCACTCTGTCTGCCTGTGCTCACTCTCTCTGACAAATAAATAAAATCTTTAAAAAAAAAAAAAAACAAAAACAAAACATTATTTCACTCACTTAACTATCTTCTAAAGCAGCAAAATGTACTGTTTTTAACATTTTTTCTTAGAGTTATTAATTGTGTCTTTTAAAGCAATCTGGAGACTTCCTTCTTATTCTGTCCATGTATTTTAGAAGATAGAAAAGATAACTTTATTACTGTGTCCTTTTTTTGGTTTCAAGGACAAACTACATCTGATATATTTCAAGAGGTACATGGAACTTTCCATTTTTATTCTAATTATCCTTTTTAATGATGTTTAATGTTGTCACTTACAGTGAGGCCATAAAACAGTATGCATGGAGGATACAGATGTTAATGACTGCTTCAAAAGACTATAGTTTGGGGAATGTGCAGTATTGCAGACTGGAATATTTTCCCCCTGTCTCCGAAGGGATTTTCAATGCAGCAGTACTCAGAGGAACCGCATGTATGATTTCGCTGAGTTTACCTCAAAGACATTTTCTGTTTTATCCTTTCTTTATTTGCCAGGCAGCCTTCAAGAAACAAATTTACATGAGAAAACCACAGTGTGCTGACTTTTAATTAAAACTTCACACCCAAAATGCATTGGGATTTAATTTAAATATTTAATTGAAATACGACTTTAAAATGAAGATAAGAAAGAAGAAAGATGAAACAAAGTTATTGCATGACACTCTAATTTCACCATGATAAGTACACTGGTGGGTCACCGTGCAGGGGACTTTCCTCACCTATGGACCACTGAAGTTTTCTTGCTAATGAGTAGCCCCCACCCTGGATTTTGCAGGTACTAAAACTCAAGTCATCTGACATTGAAATCATGATCCTTTCATTCTCTTGTCTTTTCTGTTTTGATGAAGGACACTGACATCCATCCAGTTGTCAAAGCCTGATGTCCCTATTTCTCCTGTTCCTTTCTTCTCCTTAATAACCCAGTGTCCTTTATGAAGGTCCCTCTGCTTACATAGGAATGGGCCTCATTGCTGGATAATCAGAGTTCCTTTTTCTTCAGTCTGAGCAAGGAATTTAGAAAAACGCAAAAAGTAAGGGAATCAAATCAACTCCAGAACACAGTAGCAGGGATCCATGAACTCTTATTGCAGAGAGGGCAACAAGATCATGTAAGAGCTAGAGTTGCATTGAATTCAGAATATTGTTGCACTATTCTATGAGGTATGGATGTAGCAATTCTTGCCTGTTCCCTGAAAGTTGGATGTGATTTTTTTCTCAGTCCCAGTGAACTTGGCCACCAAATACAATTCCTGTTCTTAATATTCCCACATTACTTAAGGAAACCTGAGCAAGCCTGTCCTGCTAACAGCCAGCACATAGATGATCCTAACTATCAGATCAAAGGATCAAATAGGCATTAATGGTTGGTTAAAAGCATAGATTTTGGATTGAGTCCTGGTTCTTTCACTTACCAGTTCTGTGGTCTTAGATCACTTAACATCTCTAAACCTCAATTTCCTTATGTGTGAAATGCTAATAGGGCTTACCTCAAGAGAATTCCTAGTTTATGTGACTGGACTTTTTTCCTTGTTTTTTTTTAATTTATAAGAATCTTAAGTTGTACTATAAATGGATACATTTTATATGCATTGCATATATTTTAGGAGATACACTTGTACATTAATTTTATTTTACTCCTGGCCTTGTCTGTAGATAAGAATTATTCCGGTTACTTGACATACTATTATGATTTCAGTCCCAGAAATTGTTATGTACCAAGGTTAATGACCTTAAATGGAGTAAGACTCCTTTGTATTCACTTCCTAATTTCCATGGTTTATTTTTCTAAATGTGGATTTTGAAGATAATAGGCACTTGCAGGAAGACGACACCCAAAACAATCCACAAAATATCTCTCATGTCATTTTTTCAAAGATCATTTATATTTTTTCTTCTATATTAAAGCAATAATACAGTGATATGTCCAAGTTTGGTGTAATAAGGGCTAAAGTTTATTTTCCACTTTCATTTGAAAGATGAACTGTAATTCCTCTTTTGGTCTTGTCATTAATAAGCTGGTAACTGCTTGCTAAAAACAAATCTCATTCCATTCAGTGACATGCTACAGCCAACTCATAATGGCTATTGCAAAAACCAGGATTGAAATTTTAGAAATTTGTAAGCCAGTCAAAATCACACTGGTGACTCGAAATTGAAAATGATGGGAGTATATACACCAAGGAAATAAATAAATGCCACAAATCAAGGCTATTTTTTTCTTTTTCTTTTTTTCAGAGAGCTGGCTTTTAAACACTTACTAGCATACCCCCGATACCATTCTTCTATCATCTCGTTTCCCCCATTTTGAAACAGAATGACTCTCTCAAACCCCAAGTTAATCCACTCAAACATAAATCTGTGATATTTATTCCACAGCAACTATAGATTTATGAGAGAAGCCCGGCATCTTCTGTTCTTTGTGAAAAAAACGAGAACATAAATCCTGTCTGTCCAAAATACAGGCAGAGTAAAGAATGTTGCCCTGTCTTCCTTATCCCATCTGTCATCATAGGTAAAATTTCAACTAAATCTTTGGAGAAATCTGAATGGAATATTAATAAAACCCTATATTATGGGTTGTACTCAGCAACTTCTGTTTCAGAAAGAGTAATTTTTATCCAGGAAAAAAAACAAGAATGATCTCTATAGGAACATGCATAGAGATCACAGAGAACTTTTTAAATTTTGGCAAATAGGCACATCAAAAAAGATTATCTTCTAATCTCATTCAGACCACTTTTGAGAGAATTGTTAGTTCATCATCTTCTGGTCATGATATTTGGGTGTTCATAGAGAAACCTAGACGTAGTCCCCTTTATTTTATGTTTGATAATGAGAATTCCCATTAGTAAAAAATAAACCTAACAGGTAAAGATAAATGTACTTCCTGTAGCATTCTAAGATGTCCTCTCCATTGAGAGAATCCTCATAAACAGACTTCCCACATGCAGAGTGAGAGATGGACTAGTTATGTTAGACATTTCTTTCTTGGATAAACAGATGGTTATTGAATTACTCAGTTCTATGTTAAGTATACATTTAGCTCTCTAACAGACTCCTAGGGCTGTACGATTTTTGCACTCCCACAAGCAGTATGAGATTTCTGGTTAGTCCCTGTCCTCACCCACACTTGGTATTGTCTCACTGTTTAAGTTTGGACATTCTAGCGAATCTGTGGGAATATCTCTTTGTAGTTTCAGTTTGCATCTCCGTGATGACTAGTGATGTTGAGCCTCTTTTCTTGTACTTATTGTTTGCCTCCCCTTTAGCCCCATTTTTTTTTCCTACATGTACCTATCATGTATTAATAGATAAGCCACCTTTAGATGCAAAGCAGATAAAACTCACTGGATTGTTTTGACCAAAAAGGTGTTTTCTTCAAAGAATACCAAAGAAATGAAAGAAAAGTTGTACAATTGAGTTCAAGCAAAGAAGAATCCACAGCAGCTTCGATATATTTTAGCATAAGTGTACAAAGAGATCTTTCTTCTTACAGAGCTCACAGGTGACTCAATTCTATAGCTTTAATACGTCACAGTTCCAAATTCTGAATTTCTGGAAGACTCTTATTGCTTCCATTTGATTAAGATCTTCTTTAGAACTTTTTACTTCTTAAACATTTTTCCCCCTAAATTATGGCAGAAAAAGTCGCATTTGACAATTTCCTTTCTTATGTTATAATTTTTTTCTCATTAGTCTGATCTTTTCTTAAAGAATAGCTTGTCCTCATATTCAGCTTTGTGGGGCGATGAGAAAGAAATGCACAGGGAAGGAAAGAGGATGAAAATCTGCCTCACATACACTGCTTTGATGATTCTGGTGGAGAAAAACAGCAGACTGTCAAGGGGAGTGTGCTCACCTGTAGCAGGTGGAGATTGAAGATGAAGCAGAGGGTAGGCCACAAAGGAGAGCGTTATGCAGAGGACATGCTCACATCAGAGAAAGTGGACCCTGGGCATCTGAGGCAAAGAGAAGTTCTCTGCCTACAGAGGCAAGTGTGGCTGTGGACACACAAAAATTTGTAGGTAGGTAATTGGGAGTTAAGAAACCTCTTGCTTAATGATCTTACTTTCTTGGTCAAGAATTTTGATGCTGAGAAGAGATGTGGTGGGACCTGAAGAAATAAAGAAAAAAAATCATCTAGGTGAGCAATGGCTTTAAGAAAAAAAAAAATCTGAACTTGCCACATAGTGCTAGATAGAGTCTCCAGAAGAGGCTGTAGTCCATGGGTTTGCAGGTATACTACCTGTGTAGTTTTCTAACACTTCCTATTATAAACTCTAGTAATCTGAAATACAGAGAGAACAGCAAGAAAATTAAAATATCACCAAGACTGCAAATTTTTTTTAGGAATTCACCATGGAAGAAAAAGCTGAAGTGATTAAGAAGAAAAGGGCTAATGTGATCCAGCATATTATTTTTTCTGGAAGAGGAGAAAGTGGAGTCTAGAGTGTGTTAATTGACCTCAATGTTTTGTATTTGCTTTTGCTTGTGTGGTGAAGTACTTCACTTAAAGAAAAAAAAAAAAGTATCAGAGAGAGAGAGAGTGCATGCTCATGAGGGGGAGGGGCAAAGGGAGAGGGAAGAGAAACCCAAGCAGACTCCATCCTGAGTGTGGAGCCTGTCCCAGGGCTCAGTCTCAGAACCTTGAGATAATAACCTGAGCAGAAACCAAGAGTTGGTGGCTTACCTGACTGGACCACATCGGCACCCAAAGTCCTTCACTATAAGAAAAGGACACATATTTGTGCCACTTGCTAATATTTTATTATGTTTAACACTAGTGCTGGTTTTTCACATACTGTAAAATCTACTTTAAACCACTGAGCCACCCAGGCGCCCCTAAAATCTACTTTATTACACCCATGTCATGATGAAATGTATTATTAATCTTATTAAATAATAATTCTAGAAAGTAATTCTAGAAAATAAACTTTTGCCAAAATGCATGCCATAAAGTCAATGTTTTAATGACTAACCATTACTTTCTTTCCTATATCCTTATATTTAAAATGACTATTTTCAGACATATAAACACTTCTAACCAGTTTATCAAGCTTACAGAAAGCTTATTAGAACACTACCTGTAGAGAAGAAAGACTTTCTGAGAATCATTGTACTCAGAATCCAACCTTGCTATTTACTATCTGTGTGATGTAATTGTGTTTATCATTCTTATCTGTAAAAATGAGATGATGATAATAGTACTAACTTCATAGAGTTCTGACAAAAGTTAATGTAAATAAAATTCTTAGAGATCAGTGGAAGAGAAACTCTATATGAAGATTTTCTTTTCTTCATTGCTTGCTTTCTTGCTTTCTGCAAATTAAATTGATCTATGATGATGGCTTTCAAGATGACCCAGATCTCTCAGCTTCTTACAACTCACTGAGTCAAAACCATTCCCCATTTCCTACTTAGGCTGAGCAAGCTCTTGAGAGATAACAAGGTTTCTGTCACATAATCGATACCCTGTTTGCTTCTTCACTCTAGGTTCCTTCCTTTCCTCCATCTGGAAAACCTTTGCACATCCTGCAACACTTGCTCAGCTTAAAATATCTCTTCTATGGTACATTCTGTTTGACCCTTCCTGGTCCCTGTATTCTTAACAATTTATAAAAAAATCTCTCTTAGCATAAGTCACACCATTTGGCAACTTTTGTCATGTGTGTTTTTGTTTCCTCTACTATAACTGAACACTTCCAAAATAGAAGCTATATCTTTCTTTTATTCTTGCCCTCATATCTAGTACTTAAAATATTTGTTCAGTAGATCAAAAATTTGGAGAATCAAGACATAAAGGAAATTAGCCCATCAAACATCTTTAAGGGAAACATTTGATAACAAAAAATAAGAGTTAATATTGCTTATGATGTGACATTTCCTGCCCCATGTGCTTTTCTCTTTACATCTTCCTAACAACTCTATGATATGGGGAAACTGAGGGTTGGGCCAAGTAATGTACTTGAGTACACAGGTAGTAAGCAGTAAAACAGACATTTGAGGCCAACAAGTGTGACTACAAAACTTGAATAATTAACCTGGTATCATTTTTTGTTATGTTGGTGATAAATATAAAAGTCATTCTTGGATATATAGCACATATCTATATAAAACCTCAACCATATGTCTATATATGGATATGTGTGAACATTGTGAGTATTTCTTCTTTTGTATTTTCTACTTAGCATTATTTCCCTTAAGAATGCACTTGCTCTGATACAGTAATGAACACCTGCTTAGTCTATATGTAATGAATATTTAATTGCAATTTACTAATCTGCAGTAATTGATTGCTTTCTATTTTAACTTTTGTGTTTAGATTTTCACTTTTTTAAAGATTACGTTGTAAAGTCCCTAACATCAAGATCTATGTTAAAAAAATAATAATAATTTAAAAATGATGATTTCCTCCACATTCACTTTCTTATCCCATACATTATTCATTCACTCATTTTTTATTTGTTTAATAAGTATGATTAAGCATTAATTAGGTTTCTAAATAGTGATCTAAACAATAAAAAAAAAGTCAAAATCACTGGCCAAAGTCAATTTGTTTTTGTCACATAGGTGGTTAAAAATAAATATTTATTCCTAGAAGTGTAATGTAAATCTATTATAGGAAACCATCATGTGCTGATGATCTCTTCTCCTCTTAATAGATTCTTATCTAAACTTGGCAGGAGCCAGTGAGCTAAAACTGACTAGCACAGTTTTGGTTTAGTTTTGTTTTTATGTGAATTTGATATATTTGGCAACATTTAAAATTCAGGAGAATTCATAAAAACTCTAGTCCCTGCTTTCTTTCTAAAAATCAGAACAGTGAACCCACCTTTCTTCAAGACAGCAAGTCTCTCCTCCTGAGCAGTGATAAGTGATAAGTCTCTCCTCCTGAGCAGTAAGACCCTTAATATGATCGTATTTCCCATAGTCCTCCCCACTCATTAAGTTCACTTCAGCCCAATTGGGTTCTACAACCTGCTCTATTCCTGCGGACATTTAACTTTGTATCCCTTATTCCAAGCTGACTTTATTTAATATGAGCACTATGAAATGTCATTTATAACTTATTGTTCATAATTATTAGTTGTAATTATGTCATTACTCAATAACACTCTTTGTTTTCTCCTTCTTAAACTTTAAAATAAATGGCATAGAAGATTCTAAAAGAGCTAAGCTGTTTTGACAAGCCTTGCAATATCTTTGGATTTTCATACCCGGGTCATAGTGTTTAATGAAAGTGACTAGTCATCCTTGACATGCTAAGAACCAGGGAGAAATGCAAGGAATAAATTACACGGCCTTCAGTTTGACAGCATCAATGTATCTTAAGGTTATAACTTTATAACTTCAATTTCTATTTTCAAGTGCAACAAAGAAAATGGAATCATGCATGAAAACTTCTAGGACAACAAAAGGAATTTTCTTGATCAAAGAAAACCTGGAAATGAGATATGATTATTAGAGAAAAATTGTTAAATCTCAGGAAATAATTTTTATTACACAAAGATATTTTTAGTATATTGAGTAGAAGTCATATCTTAACATTTTAAATATAATGTTACTTTATTCAATAGTCCCTAGTAGAGCAATTACTGTGAGGTTATCTTTGCATAAGAATACCATTTGTTTGTGAATTCATTAAATTTATGAATCTTGAATATCTGCTACGTATAACATATAGCGAGAAGGTCTTCAAGTAGTTCATAGTCAAGTTGAGGAAATGGGCCCATCCACAAAAAATGTGATCAAGAGTAACAAGTGTTATTACAGGAAAATGACTTTGGTAGTGTCTATTGGTTAAGATCCAGTTTCAGAGATCAGAATTTGCTCTCTAAAATAAGCAGCAAGAGATTTATTATGGACAAATAGGGTAGTTGGGAAAGCTGCTGATGCAGGCTCTCACTTGAGCTTTCAGAGATAATTCCTAGAGTTCCACCACAAAAGCAGGCTACCCAGGAAGCAACTGCTTCACCTGTTGAGTTGGGCACCGCCCTACATACCAATACAGCCAGGGTGAAGGGTAATGGGATGATATTTTCAACAGTGACACTTGACGAAACTAGATATCCATCTGGATATGACAGGTCAAGAATATGGAGGAGAGGGACGCCTGGGTGGCTCAGTTGGTTAAGCAGCTGCCTTCGGCTCAGGTCATGATTCCAGGGTCCTGGGATCGAGTCCCACATCAGGCTCCTTGCTCGGCAGTGAGCCTGCTTCTCCCTCTGCCTCTGCCTGCCACTCTGTCTGCCTGTGCTCGCTCCTGGGCTCTCTCTCTATCTGACAAATAAATAAATAAAATCTTTAAAAAAAAAAAAAAAGAATATGGAGGAGAGGGCCCCTGGGTGGCTCAGTTAGTTAAGCGACTGCCTTCGGCTCAGGTCATGATCCCAGAGTCCTGGGATTGAGTCCTGCATCGGGTTCCCAGCTCTGCAGGAAGTCTGCTTCTCCCTCTGACCTTCTTCCCTCTCATGCTCTCTCCCTCTCTCCCTCTCTCAAATAAATAACTAAAATTTGAAAAAAATACGGAAGAGAAATAGATTCTAAAAAGGAGCCTTCCATTATAAGCAGATTCAGAGAGAAAATGTCCAGTTTTGGAGCAGATAAGGAGAGGTAGTGTTCAGGTTTGATTGTGTGGAGGCTGAGGAGTCTGGGAGGCACCCAACAGAAATGTCCTGGAAGCACTGAGGAAACTTAGAGATCAAGTTGTAAGTTTGGAAATTGAAGTTAAAGTGGTGAACCTAGTTATTTTTGCCTAAAGGAAGAGGAAAGAGGGGAGCTCTGGCATGGGCCATGTTTACAGAGCAGGTAATAAAGGCAGAAATCCAGTAAGGGTGGTTGAGAAGTGAGTTCTAGAATACAGCTGGATATATAGAAACTTTTTAAAATAAATACAAGAGAGTGGCAACATCTTTGAATGCTTCAGAGAGGTCAAATAAATCATGAAGATTGCTTCCAGCGTTGGCAAGGAATCACTGCTTTGACATGAGTGCTGCCTTGGGAGCGAAAAATGCAGAAAGTGAATTTCAGTGGATTGAGGAGTGGTAGGTAATGAATCAGAGTCAAGAAGCAAAAATACATTCTTCTAAAATGCTTATCCATTAGGGTAAGACTTAAGACATCCTGGTAGCTAGAAATAAAGATTAAGACAAAAAAACTTTACTTCTCCTTCTTTTTATTTAATAAATAAGAAGATAAATGAGTAGATTTATATGCAGGCAAGAAAGATCACAGAGAAAGATAAAAGTAGAAGAAAGAGAAAAAACATGAAAATACTTGATAAAGCAACCTCTTCAATGTTTGAGGTGATGAACCTTGGAAGAAATAACTTTTCCCCCATAAGACTGTAGGAAAAAGAGAAAGAAGTGTCAGACACCAGTATTTTTTTGTAGGGAAGGACAAAGTCCCAGTTGAAAGACTCAAGTCTTTGAGAAGTAGGTATTAACAATCCTTGAGTGGCTGTGACCTGCAATCACTGAGGAGGCCTGGCGAAGTCTGTCCTGACCTACAGAATCTTGTTCTCTCCCTTGCGATGTATGTCTACTATCTGCCATAGAGAATGCATCATAGAGAATGCATACTGCCACAAACATAGGGGGACGGTTTCACCAAAAAAGCGTAATTTGTTCAAGTCCCTCTTCATTTTTTAAGATCTTTCACAGTTTCATTAGCCTTTTCTTCCCTCTCTGGAAGAACCTATATATAAAGAAGAATTACACGCCACCGTTAAGAGCATCTAAAGAAGTAAGCTCTTTGTGTTTGATTTCAGGAACTCATGTGATTATTTTAATTTCCTTCTTGAGCCCTTCTTATGTTGAGGTATGCTTTTGAAAACCCATTCATATTAGTCCTCTTCAAAATTCTGGTACTAGGGACGGCTGGGTGGCTCAGTTGGTCAAGCTTCTGCCTTCAGCTCAGATGATGATCCCAGGGTCCTGGAATTGAGTCCCACAATGAGCTCCTTGCTCAGTGGGGAGACTGCTTCTCCCTGTCCCTCTGCTGGCTGCTCCCCCTGCTTGTGCTTTCTCTCTCTCTTTCTCTCTCTCTCATAGGCCAAATAAATAAATAAATCTTTGAAAAAGTAATTCTGGTACCAGTACTATTGTTAGAAACCATAACTGTACTTCATGAAGTTGTATATCCATGGATGAATAATAAATCACGCTAACTTGTATAAAGCCTATATAGCAGGGTGGGGCGCCTAGGTGGCTCAGTGGGTTAAAGCTGCTGCCTTCGGCTGGGGTCATGATCCCAGGGTCGTGGGATGGAGCCCCGCATTGGGCTTTCTGCTCTGCGGACAGCCTGCTTCCTCCTCTCTCTCTCTGCCTCTCTGCCTACTTGTGATCTCTGTCTGTCAAATAAATAAATAATCTTTTAAAAAAAGCCTATATAGCAAACATGTGAAGTCTTAAAAAAAAATCCAACTCTATGCTCTAATAGGAAAGAAGACAATAAAGACCATAGAGATAATGGAATCTGGGATGTTATTAGAGGATATGGTGAATCAGATTTGAGATATTCAATGTCAGATCCCCAGATGAAACATCAAATAATCTCCATCTTACCTATCCCCACCCACCCTTATTTTAAGTTTCCTTGATGGATATATATGCATTTTCTGCAAAAAAGAGAAAGAAAGAAAGGAAACAGTGTTAATATTACAGGGCGTAAGAAATATAATGGCCACTTTGGAAAGCTGATGTGGGGAGTGGGAAAGAAGGTGACTCAAGACAGACAGAGTAATTGTGGAACAGCAAGCAGTAAGGAAAGTTATGGGTAGGGGTGTATATGTTCTATAATTTTCTCTAGCATCTTACAGTATCACTACAAACTTACAACTGGCCTTTAAATATATTTTGAAAGCAGTGTTTATTACATATATTAAATGTGGAGAGGTTTTCAACATAATATGAAAAATTATTTTTGAGACTCTGTATCTATTCAGAATACTAACCTGATTTTTCAAATAAGCCAGTCCATTTATTGGTTAAAAAATATATCGTACACATCAATGAAGAAGCCATTTATACTCTTACAATTATTGTGTTAACCATGTAGAATTTAAATCTTACCATTAACATTCTCTGAAAACAAAAATGGAATCACTATAAATAAAGGAAAAGAACAAAGGAAAGAGTCCTACGAAATCAAACATAAAAGAAAAAAGAATGTAGAGCTGGTACTATCTCAACAACATGTGCTTAGGACATCATAAATATTTTAAGAAATGTAGTTGAGAGCAGGAAAATTGACAGAAACCAAGATATATTTATCCACAAGCTGTTAAATGATCATTTCCTTGGTTTTTAGCATCTCGTTCTCTCCATATCTACCTTATGTTTAACACACTCTCGTAGAAACCACATATTCTCACTAGAAACAGTTTCTTGAGAATAGTTTAACCTTTAAAAACATATATGTGCGTGTGTTCTGTATTTATATTTAAAATATTGATTCACTTTGGGGCCCCCCGGGTGGCTTAATTGGTTAAGCATCAGACACTCGATTTAAGCTCAGGTCATGGTCTCAGGGTCATGAGATCGAGCCCCATAACACAAATAAAATAAAATATTGACCCATTTTTTTCTCAAAATACAGAAGAAACTGTAAAATAGCCTATATTCTTAATACCCTCTATTTTTTTGAGGAATAATTGGGAATAATAGGTAAATAAAATTATATATATTTGAAGTATGCAAGCTGATGATTTGAAATAGATATACACTGTGGAACTATTACCAACATCAAGATAATTAACATATCCATCACCTCACATAGTGTGTGTGTGTGTGTGTGTGTGTGTGTGTGTTTGGTGAGAATGCTAAAGATCTACTCTAAGTAATTTTGAAGTACATGATGCCACATCCTTACCACCCTCTTGACTGCTGCAGCAAAGACATGTAATGACGAAAAATGTAAAGTATTACAAAATGTTAGAAAATTTTTATTTTTCAGGAAATTGCAAAATTCTTACCACCTGTCCCACTGCTCACAACACCCACTAATAACAGTTTATTGTGCTTCCTTCTCCTCACCAAAACCTACATTTTCTCATCTACTCCCAGTCAGTTTTAAATTTACTTTCACAAAAGAGATCTTAACATATTATTCTGCATCTTTCTCTTTTCCATTAAAACAAATCGTAGAGATATTTTCCTACTAGTACCTATTTCAATGTTTCATTATTTGTTATTATGGCAGAGTCTACCATTATATTATATATTATAATGTATTAATCTTTCCCCTCTTGATGAACAACATTTTGGTTGTTTTTAGCATTTGCTCTTATAAAAATTTCTGCACTGAATATCCTTATACATAAATTGGGACAAATTGATAGATTAAATTTCTAGCAGTGGGCCAAAGGTATAAATATTTTAAATTTTGACAGATATTGTGAAGTTGTCCTCCAGAACAATTTATATTCCCAAAGCATTGTATGAGACAGCCTACTTATCCACACCCGGCCAGCACTGAAAAAATCAAGTATTTTAACTCTTGTAAGTTTAGTAGGAAAGAAATATATACTTTTTCATAATTTGCAGCTCTTCCATTATTATCAAGATTGAACATTGTTAGGGCACCTGGGTGGCTCAGTGGGTTAAAGCCTCTGCCTTCAGCTCAGGTCATGATCCCAAGGTCCAGGGACTGAGCCCCGCATTGGGCTCTCTGCTCAGCAGGGAACCTGCTTCCCCCTCTCTCTCTGCCTGCCTCTCTGCCTACTTGTGATCTCTGTCTGTCAAATAAATGAAAAAATCTTAAAAAAAAAAAGATTTAACATCATTTGTGTACATTTTACTATGATTTGTATTTTTTTTTAAGACACCTTGCTTTAAAAAAAAACAAACTGGGGACGCCTGGGTGGCTCAGTTGGTTAAGCAGCTGCCTTCAGCTCGGGTCATGATCCCAGCGTCCTAGGATCGAAGTCCCACATCGGGCTCCTTGCTCGGCGGGGAGCCTGCTTCTCTCTCTGCCTCTGCCTGCCACTCTGTCTGCCTGTGCTCACTCTCTCTCTCTAACAAATAAAAAAAAAAAAAAAAACTGATTTGTTTGAGCAAAGGGAAAAAAGGACAGAGAGGGAGAGAGAATGACAAACCAAGAAATGACTCTTTAAAAATTTTTATTTTATTTTATTTAAATTTAATTAACATATAGTGTGTTATTAGTTTCAGAGGTAGAGTTGAGCGCTTCATCAGTTGTATATAACACCCAGGGTTCATTACATCATGTTCCCTCCTTAATGCCCATCACCCAGCTACTTCATCCCACCACCTCCTCCCCTCAAGCCATCCTCAGTTTGTTTCCTATAGTTAAGAGTCTCTTAGGGTTTGTCTCCCTGTCTGATTTCAACTTATTCTATTTCCTCCCTTTCCCTATGGTCCTCTGTTTTGCTTCTTAAATTCTACATATGAGTGAAATCATATGATAATTGTCTTTCTCTGATTAACTTATTTCCCTTAGCATAATACCATCCACATCATTGCAAATGGTAGGATTTCATTTTTTGATGGCTGAGTAATATTCTATCGTGTGTACGTATATACCACATCTTCTTTATTCATTCATCCGTTGATGGATACCTGGGCTCCAATGTTTATAGCAACAATGTCTATAATAGCCAAACTAAGATACAAAGAAATTACTTTTAACTATAGAGAACAAACCGAGGGTTGCTGGAGGGCAGATTGAGGGAGGTTGGTGGGGACAGGAGAAAAAGGCAATGGGCATCAAGGAATGCACTGGTCATGGTGAGCACTGGGTAATGTATGAAATTATTGAATCACTATATTGTGCACCTGAAACTAATATAACACTATGTTGTCTATAATGGAATTAAAATAAAAATAATAACAAAATAAAAATAATTTTAAAAAGAAACTGGTTTATCTTTTCTTATTCATTTGCATAAGCTTTTTGTAAATTAAGAAAATTTGTTATATGCGTAATTTTTTTCAGCTTGTTATTTTTCAGTTTCATCTTTGGAATATATCTATTGTCATCCAGATGTTTTTTTGTTGTTAATTCTGTAAGGTCAAACTTTTCAATCTTTTAATTAATGGCTATTCCAAAAGTTTTTCCATGTTCCAATTCTATGAATAGATTCATTCATACTTTCTTCAGTTTTATTAATCACCTGAGTTTTTAAAAATATTTTAATCCTTTGAGCATTGGGAACATATCTTTTTTTGTTGTTTGTTCCACTTAGCAGTATTTTCCATAACACTTACTAATAATTTTTTGTATTTGAAAATATGATATGCCACAATTATCATCAATCCAATGCCCCTAGGTGCTTGGATCTATGTATTTAAAAAAAAAAAAAAGAAAGTCTCTGTTTCATTTCTTTGACTCTTTTTTTCCCCCTGGATTATACTGCCTTAGGTATTTTCAGTAAAAATACAAGAGTTTTGGGGCACCTGGGTGGCTCAGTGGGTTAAAGCCTCTGCCTTCGTTCGGCTCAGGTCATGATCTCAGGGTCCTGGGATCAAGCCCCGCATCGGGCTCTCTGCTCGGAGGCTAGCCTGCTTCCTCCTCTCTCCCTCTCTGCCTGCCTCTCTGCCTACTTGTGATCTCTGTCTGTCAAATAAATAAATAAAAAATCTTTTAAAAAAATACAAAAGTTTTACCTGGTG
Source organism: Taxidea taxus jeffersonii (assembly GCA_003697995.1). Classification (NCBI taxonomy): domain Eukaryota; kingdom Metazoa; phylum Chordata; class Mammalia; order Carnivora; family Mustelidae; genus Taxidea; species Taxidea taxus. The sequence continues at coordinate 102,916 of ML111971.1, read as the reverse complement.
AATTTGCTTTGAAATATTTTATTTATTCAATTGCTTTTTTTGATTATGATTCCCTAGGATGAGCAGAGGTGGAAAATACATGACTTTCCCTGGGCACCTGTTTATGTCACCTCGCTGAGTTGTGTGATTGATTTCTAACCTTAGTTCTTTTATGCAGGTATTAATTATCCAATATCACAGATGAAAAAAAATCAGCTTCAAAGAGGTCAAGTATCTGTGTAAAGTCACATAACTGTGAAGTGGCAAGGTTGAGATTCAGAGGTATATGCTTCTGCCCCTAATGCCTATGCTTTCCCATAACCCTAGGGTTTCAGTATCTTGTGTGAGATACTGACTGTGTAAGACACAGGACGGGGTCATCCTCTAGCATTAAGCATCACATAGAGAGTTGGAATTTGAGGTAGAATGCTAAATATTAGAAGGGAGGTAGGAGTAACCAGCATGGAATTCCTAAATCTCCAGAGAAATATTTGGGTTGGTGTATAGGGTATGTAAAAGAGCTTAAGGAGAAGGAAAAAAAAAAGCAAAACCTCAAAATTGAGTTTGAGTCAGGTAGTAGAGAGCTTTGATTACCTGGCTAGAGAGATTGTGTTGTATTTATGGTCTCATTAGAAGGAAAGTTTTTCCTTCTATGTAGTTGTGAGCACTCTTAATTTGACTAGGGCAAGAGTCAGCAAAGTATCTTCTGCAGGGCAATTTTGACTGTCCAATTTTGTTGTTGTTATAAATAACTTTTAGGAAAATATAACCACCCCAGTTGGTTGACATATTGTCTGTGGCTGCTTTTGTGGTACAACACAGAGTTGAATAGTTGCATAGAACCTAAAAAACCTAAAACTCTGTCCTCTGTAGAAAAAGCTTGATAACCCTCATACTAGGGTATTTTCTCAAAATGTCACTAGAGCTGACCTGCATAAAGATCAATTTTGTTTATATGAATAAAATGTCAGGAAAGGATTTTTAATATGGATTCCACATTGATTATCTGATTCTCCAACCCTGCACCATCTGAAAATGCTTGAGGCATATTTATCCTAAAACTGCTCTTTATTTAATTTAGTTTTTACATAATGACACAGCTTAAGTCACTTGATATATTTGGAAAAGGAAATAAAAAAGATATATCGAAACACAAGATCAGTGAAGTTGTTTATAAGGCCTGGATGTGTCATAAAATACCCTGAAAACCACTCTTTTAAACTTTGCACTAATATGAAAAAAAAATTAGAAATATTCCAAGGACCAGATCAAGAATAAAAAACCAAGCATCTAATATAAGGAAATAATATTGCCTCTACTATGTAAATTATACTACTCCTGTTCAAAAAGAGGAGGCCAAATGGATTTCAATGGTACTGATTATTTATTTGAATTTTCATTATTAAAACACTTGAGTCATTAGCTAATTAGCGTAAAGTGCATTTGTGAGATGGAGGAGAGGAAAAATGTCGCTGGAGTGCATCAAAAGTGATGTGGTTCCAAGGCTGACTGAGCTCTTCGCAGTTTCCGCCTCTTCAGCTCCTTCACTGGCGACCACATCCTGGGGTGCTCAGAGCCTCTCCTCCAAATGTCACTTTCCTGCTGAATGACATCTTCCTTCCAAACGTGTAGAGCTTGAATTTTTTCTGCTGTGTATAATTTGTAGAAAATGTGAACACAACAATGTAGGTGTTGTTTTAAATTGATATGGAGCAAAGATTAATGATATGCTTCTAATCAAGATAGAAAATGACTTCCTATAATTATCTACTTTGAGAATAAAGTCTTTCCTATTTAAAGGAGAATTGGATATTTTATCCATGCTCTAACCCTGGCACTATTGGTATTGGGGTCAAATGCTTCTTGGTTGTGGGGCTGACCTGTACATTGTGGGATGTTTTCCAGCTCTACCATTTGGATGGCAGTAGCAACCACCCCTATCCCCCTTCCCAACACTGACACAAAGAAACGTTTCCAGACATTGTCAAAAGTCCCTTGTAGGGCCAAGTTGGCCCTGGTTAAGAACCACTACCCAGGACAAAGATGTGTGACAGACTGTGTGAGAGCATGTGTACCTCATCATCTAGTTAATAACAAAAACCATGGTTTTGACAGGCAGCCTGCTGCTTTTAGATCTGCTCATTTTCTTGAGAATTATATGTATTTATTAATCTTTAGTGTGGAAGAAATATGAAGACTCATATGCTTAATCTTCAAATTCAACTATCTTCATCACTTGGCTGCCATGTACTAGTTGTATGATGTGATAAATGACTTGACTTCTAGGAACTTCAAGTTCCTTGTATTGGGAATAATTTATGTAAAGTACTTAGTACTGTGCCTGATATCTAACATGTCATTAATAAGTTTTGGGTTTTTATAGAGGATTATTTTAATTTAATTTAATTTAATTTTAATTGCCTTATGACTATTTTTTTCCTTCCTCATGGAAAGATTTTATATTTCACTCCATGCATGTCTTGTATGATTTGCTTTAGCCAATACATTATGACTATAAGTGGCCACTTCCAAGAAGAAGTTTTAAGAACCAATACATGTTTCTACCACCTCTCCCCTGGCTCTCTCTTGAGACCAGCAATGTCTCAGGAGCTGTTCCTTTAGCCTGAAGCTGGAATGAAGACAACATGGAGCAGAACCACAACCAGCCTGTGTCAGACATATAACTCGACCTCAAAATTAACTTTGGTTGTCCAGAATGAAGACATACTAAGGTGTGTGTGTGTGTGTGTGTGTGTGTGTGTGTGTGTGTGTGTTTTAGGTCAGCCTAACTTGGCCCAAGCTAATTGATAAACTAATTTATCAAACATTTCTTGAAGCTTATTACATACTAGACATGATATTTTGGATAAAGAGATTAGCAAACACTTCGATAATTTCTTAGAATATAGCTTCTACTGATAGAGAAGGAAAAAAATCACTGAACAAAATGAAAAGAACTGAACTGAATGTGATGGAGGCTGTCTTTGTTATGGAAAGGGAAGCACCTGTTCAAGTTCAAACTCAAGGTCAACAGTTTGCTAGTACAGAGAGCAGAAGAAGAATCAGGCTAAAGGAACTACAAAGCAGGGAAGTATGAAAACAAGGAGGATTTTCCTTTAATGATGAAGAGTTAGGAGGAAACAGAACATGCAGCGGGCGAAGACAGGAGGAAAGGGCACTGGGGTGGTACAGTAGGTTAAGTGTCAGCCTCTTAGTTTTGACTCAGGTCCTGATCTCAGAGTTGTGAGAGCAAACCCTGCATCCAGGCTCTGTGCTCAGTACAGAGTCTGCTTGAGTTTGTCTCCCTCTCCCTCTGCCGCTCCCCACAATGCTCACTCTTTCTCTCTCTGTCAATAAATAAATAAGTAAAGGAGAGGGAGATGCCATAGATAGTTTATAGAAAGAGTGATGATTTCAAAATCCTTGAGGAGAAAACAGGCAGCAACCTCTTCGACCTCAGCCTCAGCAACTTCTTCCTAGGAACAATGCCAAAGGCAAGGGAAGCAAGGGCAAAA
>ML111971.1:42390-98734 GCA_003697995.1 Taxidea taxus jeffersonii | reverse complement strand
TGTTTTGAAATTTGGGATTTATCATTTTAGATAAAAGGAAACCATCAAACATTTCTAATCGGTAGAATAATAATGTCCCCTATTATTCACTCTATCATTGACTGTCCATACTTATTACCTATTTAGAAGATTTTAATGGCCTTATAACATTATTTAAAGATACAGATCTCTGTTTAAATGTCTTTTTTTTCTCAGAACAAACTCAAAGCATGCATGTGTTTCCACTAAGTTAATGTTCAGCTTTTCTAATATTGAATTTATTACTTTGAAGGATGTGATCCTAAAAGTAGACTAACCTATGGAATTATTCCTTACTGAATAGCATTAGCTTTTCCTTCTTGTTGAAATATTGCCAGTGACAGTGTACTAGTGTTTCAGGGAGAAAGATGACAGGGAAAAATAATAATAATAACAAAAACACAATAGTGAGCAAGACCAAAATAGAAATGGAAATGTCATTGGAAAGATTCTGGAAAAGTCAGACTAATTTCTTCTTTATTTGAATTCTATTTGGATTCATAAAGAAATACCATTTTTTTAGTGCTTCTAGGTAGATCTATTCCGTTGATGATAATGCCATCCTTTATAGATTTCCTGAAAGCTGTTTCTTGCTACACAGCACATTCCTAATGGATAAATTAGGACACTCAGCCTTTCCAACAATTATGTAGCCATCATCATCATATTATTATTGTTGTTGTTGTTGTTATATATCAAGTGGTTTTGCTTTCATGACTAGACTCTGATACAGTCTCATCAATTGTAACCATGATACATGACCACACTCAACTGCAAAGAGATACAGAGAAAATTACTTTTAAGCTTTATAACTACTATACCCTCTTTGGCTACTCTGTCCAGTTTTGTGGCCCTTAGTCACAACATTTAAATTTAAATCAATTAAATTTAAATAAAATTCAAAGCTTAGTTCCCGGCTCTTAGTAGGCACATTTCAAGTGTTCAAAGCCACATGTGCCAGATGCCTATCATAGTATATCATGCAGCAGATAAGGAATATTTCTAACAGAATGAACATTTCCATCCGTGCAGAATATTCTGTTAAAAAGTGCTGCTCTAGGGACGCCTGGGTGGCTCAGTTGGTTGAGCAGCTGCCTTCGGCTCAGGTCATGATCCCAGCATCCTGGGATCGAGTCCCACATCGGGCTCCTTGCTCGGCAGTGAGCCTGCTTCTCCCTCTGCCCCTGCCTGCCACTCTGTCTGCCTGTGCTCGCTCCTGCGCTCTCTCTCTATCTGACAAATAAATAAATAAAATCTTTAAAAACAAACAAACAAAAAAAAAAACAAACAACAACAAAAAAAGTGCTGCTCTAAAAAAAAAAAGTGCTGCTCTATCGTAAAGACATGCAAGAGGGATAAAGTTCCATCAAACTTCCATCATACTTCACAGTGTCTAACATAAGAAGATCCATGTTCAAGGGTTCCTTTAAAAGATTAATAGTTATTTACCTATTCTTGTTGTAACCCAAATATTTTATCTCCTTACTGGCTAACTTTCTGTATTTAGAATAGGAAAGGTAGCAAATAATAAATAAGTTAAAAGTAGTGACTGTACTCTAAATTTGTCTAAAATTCAGTGGAATCACCTACAAACATTGGTCCTCTACTGCCACTACAGAATTCAAGGAAAAGCAAAAAATAAACAAGACAGCAGCCTCTCAGAGATTTAATGCCACTTTCTGTGCCAACCATTCTATAAAATATTAATGAAGACATTTGCTGTAATAAATGTTAATACATTCTCTTGAATGTGTGAACACTGGCAGATGATTCTTTATAGTGACATTCAGTAGTAGGAAGAGTTTATTAAAACAATATATTAATTTTCAGGAAGCTAAAAATAATGCTTAAATTCATATCTGCTCTTTTTAAGAATATCCTACTGATTTTTTTTTAATTGGAAGAAGGTAATATTTTGCAGCAGAAAATGTTTGAATCCAGGGACTAAAACATTGGGTCCATAAAATACCTGAATCTTGCTCTCTCTTCTCCCTAATAATATTACTACAATCAGGAAAGGATAACAGGCATCTTTGGACTTCCGTATATGAGTAAAGGACACATTAACCTATTCCTAGTTAATCAGTGGACATGATTTAAAATCTGGTGTACTCAATATTTGGTACTGAGAGAGAGTTTAAGAAAGTCTCTGATACACTAAAAGCCGACTCTATACATAGAAAAAAAACCTAATTCTATGTGTAGAAAAAAGAATCCTCATTTGAAAAACAACTGAATGGGTATTGTTTTTTCTGCTCTCTTGATGTAACAATTTTGGTCCATATGTTATTTTTGGTATTTCTTGGACCACTCAAAAAGGAGAGCATGATTCTGAAATTTGTCTTAATCTATAAATCACATAACTGTTGATATGTAGGTAACTGTTATGATGCCTTTTTTTGCAAGGTTGATGATTTTGTTTGATATTTCTGGTTATGTTCATAATGTAAGATTAAAATTGGAGATTAAAAAAATAAAAATAAAAATTGGAGATTAAAGATTAAAAATTGTTGGAAATTAGGTAGTAAAAGTAGGGAGAAATGTTCTCTAGCAATCCAGAGTAGGATTCAGAATTCTGAACCAGTGATTCCCATTATCTTACAATGGCATGCCAAGAATATTACTGAAAGCCCTCTGCCTTATATGGCACAACTTATTTATCCAACACATATTTATGGAACGCCTTCCTCGGCCATTCTTTGTATTGCCTAGTTTGAGGGGCCGTGGAAAAGTTAAAAACACAAAACAAGTCAACAGTTGGTTTGCAGTTCATAGAAGATCATTTTTTCTGACAATATATTGAAACCACCTGGGAAGCAACTCAGTGTTTCCTTCAAAACTTGTTCATTGAATAGCTCTCAATGTGACAGAATTTGGAGCTGGGGCTTTGGGAGGTGATTAGGGTTATTGGAGGTCATGATGATGGCATGAGCCGCAAAATGTAATCGGTACCCTTAAATGAAGAGACAACAGCTTTTTCTTTTTCCCTCTCCCCAGAGGCTGCACACGTGACTAAGTCACATGAGTACAAAGCCAGAAGGCAACCACTTAGAAGTCAAGAGCAGAGGCCTCAAAAGAAGTGTCTCCCTCTCTGCCTCTTTATCTCGGACTTCACAACTCCCAGAACGGTAAGAAACACATTTTTTTATTTGTTTACGCTATCTAGGTTATTGTATTTTGTTATGGCAGCCAGAGTGAGTAATATAGAAGCTAAAATATATATAAAAATCCAAACGACAAAATCTCCTATCTATTCCCACTTCCAGATCTTTGTGTTGGTTTTGTTTTGTTCTCAGGGCATGGGTGTTTTACTGAAAGGTTTTCAGGTGAGTTTACTCTGTAGCCAGCTTTGCTGCCTAGGAAGAGTCTCAATATATGTTTGTTTGCTTTTCCACCCCCGCACTCCTGATAGCTGGGTGGCTCCCCACATCAACCTCTCTGTCAGGATTTCACTATGTAAGGAGAGAAGTGAGGACAGCTTGCAAAGCTTTATGAAAGCTAGGACTGATGAATCTTTTTTCTCTACTTGCATTGAGAATCCCTGTGTAACAGATAAAGAGCTGTTAAGTCAGAAGATAAAGAAATTATTTTCATGAGCTTTTTGGGACAGGGGTTTTTGGTGGGTTTTTTTTTGGTTTGGTTTGGTTTTGGTTCTGTTTTCTTTTGGGAGTTTGTGTGTGTGTGTGTGTGTGTGCACATACACGCCCGCACTTGCTCAGGTGATAGGAATTGAACTTGTATGGGACACGTGGGTGGCTCAGTGGGTTAAGCATCTGCCTTCTTCCGAGGTCATGATCCCAGGGGCCTGGGATCCCCCTGGGATCAAGAGCCTGCTGCTCCCTCTGCTTGTACTCTCTTTCTCTCTCACAAATAAATGAATAAAATATTAAAAACTGAGAGAGAGACAGACCTAGAGTTTAATGAAAGGTAAATGTACATTGTTCTACCTGGATACCCTTCTTTCCCCCCATGTTCGGAGACCAGATGAACTGGAATTTGGGGGAGAGTTGTGGCAGAGCGGTGTAGGAAACATGAACTTTCTCAGAAGGGGCGATGTCTCAGCATGCACAATGCTTTCCATTTTGGGAAGTCCCACAAAGCTTTGCAGAACTTTCCAAGGAGAGTGGGTGGTCCTAACCCACAGGTGAGTTTTGGGTTATTGAGTAGATTTTTTTCAGTAATAGCATTGTAAAGTCTGGACTTAAAAGTTGACTCATTTATATCTTTCTATGAATTTAAGCTATTGTGCCATTAGTAACACCCATAATTTAGAAATCAAAGTCTAAGTTCCCACTGAAGGAGTTTGAGTATCAGGGGTCAGTGAGGGAGGCGATATTAGTCTCTTCCCCCACCCTCTCCTAATAATTTAAAATCATGCTATACATATAATTGGAAAAACAAAGTAACATTCTTTTCCATACCCCAGCAACTCTTAGCAGGGCAGGATGGTACTTTCCTAAGGAGTAGGACTCAATGGTATCAATACAAGAAACCATTTCAAAGCTTTAAATCTCGAGAGGATACAGGGAGGTAAGAACTGATGGAGAACTCCCAGGAAACTGCATTACAGAATGGGATGAATTTACTGCTATTGGAAATTTTTACCGTTTTTGAATCTCTTCATTTGCTAACTTTGGGGGTGGGAGAAAGTAAAGATAATGATTAATAAAAAAGTGTGGCCACGCTTGGTGCAAGGTAACTTAGCAGCAGTGGTTTTCAAAGGGGTCAAAACTGGGGTCAGTTACATCAGCATCATCTTAAATTCTTTGGAAATGCTGACTGGCCTACATCCAGTCCAATGACGTCAGCTCTTGGGGTGAATCTAGTAGTCCCAGCTTAAACACTCTGCTGTTGATTTGGATGCAGACTCCAATGTGAGAACAATTGCTTTAAAATAGCCTCAGCTATGGTGCCTGAGTGGCTCAGTCTGACTCTTGATCTCAACTCAGTTTTCTTTTTTTTTTTTTTAAGGTTTTATTAGCATTTATTATTTGACAGAGAGAGACACAGCGAGAGAGGGAACACAAGCAGGGGGAGTGGGAGAGAGAGAAAGAGGCTTCCCGCTGAGCAGGGAGCCTGATGCAGGGCTGGATCACAGGACCCCGGGATCATGACCTGAGCCCAAGGCAGAGGCTTAACAACTGAGCCACCCAGACGCCCTTCAACTCAGTTTTCTATCTCAGGGTCATGACTTCGAGTCCCATGTTGGGCTCCATGCTTGGTATGGAGCTTACTTAAAATATATATAAACATCAACTGTAGAAATGTGGAACAGTTTACAAAGAAACAATTCATGTTAAATGAAAACCTAAAAATAATAAGAGCAAAGATAATCCTGCAGAATCCCTACTTTGTGACAAGCGCTGAGTTTCTAGAGAACATGGGGGGGGAGGGGCACTTCATAAGCTGTTGAGAGACAGTATGGCACAGTGATGATAGAGCATAACCTGGAGCCAGATTCTCCAGGCTTCAGTCCTTACCTTTACCATTTAAGAGCTCTATGGCTGTAAACAATTTCTTCATCTTCAAAATGACTAGCTCAAAGCCTCGTTACAGAGATTAAGGAGTTAATATGTGTAAAGCATCTAGAACACTGCCTGGAACATACAGCTCTAGGAGTATCTGGCATTTGAGCCTGTCTCAGTATATAATGTATAACTTTATATTAAAACCCCTTAATCCAATTATAAGTTCTCTATTTTTTATATATATGTAGACCCTGCATCTAAAAGAGTTTAAATAACTTGATGGGTTAGTCAGGATCCTTTCAATGACTAATATCAAAAATATAATGAAAATGCTTTGAATATTTAAAGGGAATTTATTAGTGTGTGTAGCTAAACATTCCAGAGAATCCAGACAATGTCTGCATTTCAAATGATTGTATCGGGACCTATGTTGTTTCCATTTTGTTTCTTCTGAGAGGACAACTACATACCCTCTTTCCACCTCATCCTTTCTGCTAACTCCTAGTAAAGTGAGTGATAGAATTTATTCCTCTATGGGGCCCCCCAAATGGAGGCCATCCCAGCAACCCTCATCACAAATCAAAACCTGAGTGCCTGCTCTTACCAGAAATACCTGTCAAGGAATCCTAACATACACCAATCACAATCCTCTAACTCAGCTGTAGCTAGCTTGCCTAACCTTAGAGAAGAGAACCTGCTGGGTTTATGAGGAAATCCTGGACCTCCTAGCCAAGAACGCCGTGTTTCTGCAGAGCCTCTTCTAATACCAGCTGGGAGGCCCTGTAATCCCTGCCTGCTCCTGACCATGGATTGTATCCCTGGAATAAGGATGTCAAACTTGTAACTAAATTATTTTGTCACTTGACAGGAGCTTCTCTTCCCCAGTTTTTTTTTTTTTAATTGAAGTCTAATTGACACGAGTTACACTAGTTTCAGGTGTCCAATATAGTGATGTAAGGATTCTATACGTTACACAGTGCTCACCACATAAGTGTAGTAAATAGTAAACACCTGTCACCATACAAGTTACTATGATGTTATTGACTGTGTTCCTTATGCTGTACTTTTTTCATCCTGGTGTCTTAATTATTTTGTAATTGGAAGTTTATATCTCTTAATCTCCTTCACCTATTTCACCCATCCTCTCCACCTACCTCCCCTCTGGCAACCAAGAGTTCTCTGTGAGTCCATTTTTGTTGATTCATTTATTTTGTCTTTTAGACTCTGCACAGAAGTGAAATCATGTGCTATTTGTCTTTCTCTGACTTCACTTAGTGTAATAATTTCTAAGTCCATCCATATTGTCATGAATGGCAAGATTTCATTCTTTTTTTATGGCTGATTGAACAATGTTTCATTTTACACACACACACACACATACAAATAACAGTGTACACTTGAGTTGCATCCATATCTTGGCTATTAATGCTGCAATAAATGTAGGGGTGGTACAGAGATTTTTTTTTAAAGATTTTATTTATTTATTTGACAGACAGAGATCACAAGTAGGCAGAGAGGCAGGCAAAGAGAGAGAGGAGGAAGCAGGCTGCCCGCGGAGCAGAGAGCCAAATGCAGGGCTCGATCCCAGGACCCTGAGATCATGACCTGAGCCGAAGGCAGAAGCTTTAACCCACTGAGCCACCCAGGCACCCCCAGAGATCTTTTTAAATTTGTACTTTTGTTTTCTTTGGGCAAATACCCAGCAATTGAGTTACTGGATTATATGATATAGCTTTTTAATTTTTTGAGGAACATTAGCCCCTGGGCTTACCCACAAAGGCCAGACTTGGATGATGTGCCTGTCTTTGAGCCAAATATAGATTATTTGGCCTGGATCCCATGACCATCTTACCAGCTGCACATCAAGTCAGACCAACCACCCAATCCACATCCTCTTTCCTCAGAAGGAGGCAAAAAACTCAGGGTTCCTTAACAGAAAGAAGGGTAGGGGGGTCATGGTAGGAATGAGAACAACAGGTGTTGACTGCATGTGCCTAAGGACATCTAGTTTTCCAGTGGTAGAGCCATACCTCTGATTAAAGATCTCCATCTGTTTGACTTGGAAGACATGCTCTTTAGTGCTCCCAAATACTACCTGAAACTAAATTATTTTTGCTATTCACTATGTGCTAATCAATGTATTAGGTCCCAGGAATGTAAAGCTATTTAAACCCATCCTTCCCCCAAGGAGCTTCATTTAACGGTGGAGACAAGTGTAAAGAGAAAATGACAGTGTCTGGACTAAGGTGCTCAGGAGGAGGCTTGAAGGGCTCATTAGGAACAATTAGAAGTACTCACTATATGATCATTAATCATCAGCCCACACTTCTGAACTCTAGGATCTGTACCCTCCCTTTACCAGGGAGCACCAGGGGAGAAAGGATAAGTTAATATCTGAGATGTGTCTCCTAGAGGAGGGAGAAATTCTCCTCGGTTACTCTAATTAGATTTATGGAAACATGTTGATAGTCAATTTCAGGGAAGTTCCTGTTTGAATTAGACAAAAAGGAAAAAGTCAGAAAAATTAAAGATGCTTTGATTAATTTATTAGAAGAGATACTCTCTAAATGTGGGTATCTTGATCCTAAAACCCCCAAAGTGTTTCTCCAGACTTTTTCAGTGCTTCAAAGAGAGCCTGAGTTCATTCACAGAGGAATAAAAACAAGTTCATTTTCCCCTTAGTGCTTAATGGTGAAACTGTTCATTTAATATAAAAATGACACATTGGGTGAAACCAGCTCCATCTGGATAAACTACAGAGCTGACTGAAGACGCACTACACTCCAATCAGAACTCTGCGTTTGACATTAAAATGCTGTGCTTGGCTGGCAAGTCGGAAGGACCAGACTAGACAACACAGAATCTTCCATTCATTTCAAGTGAATTTTGTGACTTTATAATGAAAAACAAACATGAGCTGAATGGCACTCAGCATGCCTCAGTTAAATTCATGAGATGAAGGGAAGAGTGCAGTGGTGATGCCATTAGTCTGATTTGGTCTTAAATGAAGATTCTGGTATGGAGACAGAATAAAAACTCTTGAGGCATTTGATGGGATTTTGTGAGGCCATGTGTTACACATTCTAAGGCTCTTCCATTTGTACAGCACTTCAGAGGTTCCAACTTGTTAATGGATTTGTTCAGCTGTTGGTCTGGTCTAGCAAATTCTTGAGGAAGAGTGGCAACAGCCCTCTGCTCAATAACATCCACCTATTAGTGGTCTCATTTTACACAATCTGTCATGGACATCTGCTAAGGGAAATTTTTGACTTAAAAAAAAAACATAAAAGCATTCAGAACTCAACTGTGGGATGAGGGATGTGAGAAATTTTGAAAATCAACTCTCTGTATTTTGACCATAAACAAGAAAATGTAGACCTTGCATTTTGTTTGGAGCCTAAAAAGAGTAAGGCTTAACATTTGACAGAGTTGGCCAGTGTGTCCATAAAGTGGCCATTCATGTAGAATAATTGACCTCACTAATTTCAACAGCTTAGCTGTAGCTACATGTTAGGGACTGAATGCTTGTAACCCTAAAACTCCAGTTGAAGTCCTAACCTCCAGTGTGGTTGGCCATATTTACAGTAAGGACGGAAAGATAAATGGACTCAGTAGGCTGGGGCCCTGACCCCATAAGATTAGTGTTCATCTAAGAGACATCGGACATTTGATAGTCCCTCAGAGGAACACCGTGTGGGGACAGAGTGCATATCTGTGAGCCAGGAAGAGTGAGCTTTCTCACCATGAGCCAAATCCTGCCAGAAGCTAGATCTGAGACTTTCCAGCCTCCAGAACTATGAGAAAATAAATGTCTGCTCTTCAACCGCTAAACCTATGGTTTTCTGTTAAGGCAGCCAAGACTGTATAAGGTGGATCTTGGTACTGAGATGTGGAGTACTGCTGTTATCAAATACCTAAGCGTGTGCAAACAGCTTCAGAACTGGGTAATGAGAAGAGGCTGGATGACTTCAGAGGTACATGTTAGGAAAACCTAGATTGTTGGGGAGGAACAGTTGATAGAAAAATGGACAGGAAGGATGATTCTGGTTAGGGTGCAGAAAGAAAAGAGAGCTGGAGAGAAAGCTTTAGTCCTAGAAAATACACACAGGATATTGGTAGCAGTAAGGACACGAAAGGTCCTTGTATTGAAGCCACAGATGGAAATGAGGAACTTACTGGAAGCTGGAGGAAGTATAGTCCTTGGTGTAGAGTAGCCTAGAACTTACAGTTCTGTCTTAGTGTTTTCCAGGAATTGGAACTTGGCAAGCAATAAGATGGGATATTTTGCTGAGGAAGTTTCTAAACAAATTAATGCAAGAGTAGTTTGGGTTTTTTCCCCTTACCTCTTAGAGTAAAATGCAAGAGGAGAGACTTAATTGGAAGGAATTGTTAAGCAAAGGAACCACAACTTGAGGATTTGGAAAATTCACAGCCTAACCATATTAGAAAAACCAAAAAACTTCTTCTGAAAAGAACACTAAGGGTGTGGCTGAGCAAACACTTGGTGAGGAGACTGCTATGGATGCAAACCACTGATTGGAAGGCAGAAATAGAGGTGGAATTGTATCAGGAGAAACACAGCCAGTTTTGAACTGAAGGGTTAAGAGATAGATGGAGATGAAATAAGGCTATCTGGGTTTTGGGGTTCTACAGTAGGGGACCATAGAGCTCTTCAGATTCAAACACGTTTTATCCTTCAAGAAAAGAAGAATGACCCAAAGTTTGTTTAGAGATCATTAGAGGTCCAGGGGGCAAGTCTGGTTCCCCCTTGAATTCAAGAAGTTGTCCAGGCAGTGCTACCCCACAGAGCCAAAGGGGTGATATGGCCAGCCCAGGGGACCTGGAGGACAGAACATCAACCTGGAGGGTTATTTTCAAACTTAAGATCTAATTGAATTTACCTTGCTAGGTTTCAACTTGCTTTGGCATTCATCACCTCCTTTGTCTTTCCACTTTTTCTCTTTGTGCATATCTATCCTATGCCCACCACACCAATATATTTTGGAAGCACGTGACTTCTATGGTTCCACAGGTTCACAGCTGGAGAGGAATTTGTGCCTCAAGCTGAATCCTACATGGAGTCTCATTCCTATCTGATTTAGTGATAAATATGTGAGTCTTGGGCCCTTAGACTTGACGGTTGATGGGAGAGTTAAGACTTCTGAAGCTTAGAATTAAGGTATTATATGTGAGGGAAGGACATGGGAATGCCATGGAATGAATGTCTGTGTCCCTCCAAAATTTGTATGTGGAAGCCCTAACCTCCACTGTGGCTTAGAGTAGAGCATAATTAAGGGTAAATAGGGTCACAGGGTGATCCTGTGAGTGTCCATATAAAGGGAGATACCAGAGAGCTGGCCTGTGTCCGTGTGTGAACCCCTGCACTCTTCAGCTTCAGACTGTTAACATGATAAATTTCTTCTTTTTTTTTTAAACCATGCAGCCTATGATCTTGTTTTTTATGGCAGGTCAAGCTGATTCATATAATAGGCAAGATTATGTTAATGTATATGCCTGTTTTATATGCCAGTCTCCATATTAACTAGTGGATATTTATCAATTTTATTAGCTATCTATTATGAATTGATGCATTGATAGTGATCATTTTTTTCCTAATTCTAGTAGCCCTTAGAACAAAAAGAAATAGGGGCACCTGGGTGGCTCAGTCGTTGGGGCTTCGTTTGCCTTCAGCTTGGGGCATGGTCCCAGGGTCTTGGGATCGAGCCCCGAGTTGGGCTCCCTGCTCCATAGGGAGCCTGCTTCTCCCTGTCCCACTACCTCTGCTATGTTCCTTCTCTAGCTGTGTCTCTCTCTGTCAAATAAATAAAAAATAATTTTTAAAAAAACAAAAAGAAATAATAATTATCTCCTATAAATTTCTCTCACTATTTCTACCTTGGGATTCTGCCATCCCTTACTCAATCATTCTATTTAGCAAGGAACTACTTGCAATTTCTAACATGTGTAGTATTTTATACCTTCATATGGTTGAGCATAATCTTCTCTTTATAGAATTCCCTTCTGCCTTTTGTGGAACTAAGAAACTTGTAATCTTCCAGTATTCAAGTTAAGGATTACACTTACATTCTTTGTGAAGCCTGACTTTGATAGGCAGAATAAATGCCCTTTCCTCTGAGATACCTGTGTATCTTGTATGGCATTTAATTAATGTGTTTAGACAGTAGATGCAAGACATACAAAAGGAGATGGCTGGAAGAACAAAGCTTATGAGAGTTAGTACTGCTAGGCAATATTTCTGAGATAGAATTGAGGATGTATAATGAAGAAAGAAAATGTTTTTTAAGTATAGAGGTGCTAGGAGATGGCAATATCCAGATGTCCTCCAGGGACGGAATAGCTGAAACTAGATGTAGTTTTTGATGAGTCTAATGTATCTGGATCTTACAACCACATAGGAGTGGGCAAAGATGAGAGTATAAGCTAGGACCCTGCTTTAACTCCACCTGAAACAGTTCAGATCTGCAGAAGGAGCAACATGTCAGCCCTGTATCAGCCACCTGATCACCTTTCACTTACCCAAGCTGGAAATCTTGGAGTCATATGTGACGAAGATTTATGACACATCTGGTAGTTACACCACATCATAATGGTTCTACTTCCTATGTATTTTTTAAATGCCAGCTTCTCTAACCCCAACTCTTACATTATTAAATTAGAACCACCACAATACTAGATGCTTTTGGCCTCCCCTCCAAGATTCACTCATGAGCGGCCTCCACCAGGCTCTGAGCTCTCCGACTTCAGGTCAGGTTTGGCCAGTGGAAAGCCTCAGCAGGAGATGACAATGAGAAGAAAGGTTCAGGCATTTAATCCCCCAGGTTCTTCCATGTCAGGTCTTTCCAGGATGGCTGTGTTGTGATGGGAGGTCACTGCTCCTTCTAAAGCTATGTACTTTTCATGATTGTGTTGGTCCAAGTTCTTAGGACCTTTCATTCCCTTCCTCCTTTGATTCTTAGTACCTGGCTCATGAACTATCCTTGGGGACTGCCCCACACTATGATCCCTGTCTTCTGTGCATGCAAAAACCTCTCTTCCCGATCCTCCCAAAGGAAGAGCTTATCATGTCATTCTCCAAACTTGACAGTTCTCCTACAAGGTGAACTGAATTGCCTTTACATAGTTTATAAGATCATGTAAGCATTAACCTTTGCCACACATGCAAGGGGAATCCACACTTTTTCACTACGAGCGGTTGGACCCCACAGTACCTGCAGACCTTCTGGTCTTGGTGCTTTGGCCTAAACTGTGTCCTCTTTGTGAGACACTCTCTCCTCAGTTCACACAAAAACATGTCTCTTCATTATCCAAAAACAAATGTGATGAGGGATGGAGGTGGGGGGCTATCTCCTAACCTACGTGAAGCAATCAGTGAGTGTTCACTTAAGTCCTATGACACACTGTACCTACTTCCATTGCATTGCAAGTAGGACTGTATTCTCATGGCTAATTGGCAGGCCTTCCTAGACCCACTAGACTTGAAGCTTCATAGGGAAAGAAGTGTGGTGTTTTTAAATCCTGATAGCAGTTTGAATCTCGATATCTGACTCTCTGTCTTCCATAGGTGTTCAATAAAATAGATGTAATAAGTATGCCAGGCTGTAAGCTGTGAGTCTAGAAATCTCACATCTGGTGAAAAGGTGAGATGATCCACTTGTGACAACTTTTTAATTTATCTATGTTTGGAATGAATTTACCTGATCCGTCTGGCCAGACAGATGTCCTCCTTCTACCCTAGTCACTTGTTTTATATATACTGTTCTTAAAACTTCCAACCTAATAGCAAAGTTGATATGGACAGAGTGTTAGAAATGCTTATGCTAAAAATTCAGTCTTTCATTGGATATAAACTACGTACCATTTTCCATCAAAAACAAGTGTTTACTGTATGTTTTATTTAGGAGACATTTAATAGTTTTCCCATGAACATTAAGAAAATGTTTTTAAACATACATGCATTCTGATTATAGGTGAATGATGGTTTATATTGTGTAGGTATAGTTAAATGACCAAAAAACTCAGTTTATTCAGTTAGAGGATAAATAATAAAAATAGACCTAATAAGTTCAAGAAAGACCATCTTTCCTAAATTTATGATCCTTTCATTTAATGTTTTTACAATTAATGGGTAAATGAAGTAAAAGTCAAGCTTCTATGAAGATTTTTTAACTCCATCTTTAGCCACTCTGCTTAGTTGAATAAACAAATTTAATAAACTGAAGGGATATTTTTTTGTCCTGCACAGATGAAGCTTTAAAATAAAGTTTCCCCACCTTCTGTTAAGCTTTCAGGGAGGCATCTGTGCCTCTGTAATAAGCAGCTAAGAGGCTAAGTCACATATTTTTCAGCTGAAAAGTCCGATCTGGATTCTTCTGCTATCTCATTCATGGGAGTCTCTGGCCGGCCTCACAGCACTGCTGTGGTGAAGGGGAAGAGAGAAGGTGATGTAAGTTGATCTAGATTGTGGAAGGGCATCTAAGGCCAGACCATTGGATTGGGAATGCATTTCCCCTAACAGAGGATTTTATGAGCCACTGGCCTGCCAGGAACAAGATGAATCTCTCTTCTTGGAGCAAGTAATACTTCAGAGAATTCTGAGAGTAAAAACTGAAATGTGAATCATGAGTTCAGCAGTGAGAATACATGTTGAAGAATAAGAATTCTAGGGGCACCCGGGTGGCTCAGTTGTTTAAGTGTCCGACTCTTGTTTTCAGCTCAGGTCATGATCTCAGGGTCCGTGGATCAAGCCCCCCATCTAACTCTGTGCTCTGTGGGAAGCCTACTTGAGAGTGTCTCACTCTCCCTCTGCTTTTCCACCCACCCCCACTCACTTGCACTGTCTCTCTCTCTCAAATCAATAAAGAACAATTTTTTAAAATTCTTGTCATTTGTTGCAAAGAACAAACAGAAGATGACAGAGAAACTACTACTAAACTTGTGGAGCTTGAACAGAAAAATGACCAATTGAATGAATCAGATTAATTCAAAATTTACTTCCAAGCACACATATATTTCAATCTATGCAACAAAGGGTCAGATTAAGACATTATTTAAACTAAAATTTCCCAGTGAACTAATAGGAAATGGAGTAGAGTTTGCTTTTCAAGGAATCCCTATAGAGATGGTTTGTATGGGATCAGGAGGGAGACAAACCAAAAGAGACTCTTAATGTCATAAAACAAACTGAGGGGGGTAGGGGGGGAGGGGTGTTGGGAGAGGGTGGTGGGGTTATATTATATGCTTAAATAAAAATAAAAATTTAAAAAAAAACTTTTTTGGGGCATCTGGGTGGCTCAGTTAGTTAAGCATCTGTCTTCAGTTCAGGTCATGTCCCAGGGTCCTGGGATTGAGCCCCGTGCCGGGCTCCCTGCTCAGGCTCCCTGCTCAGCCGGGAGCCTGCATCTCCCTCCCTCTCCCCTGCTTGTTCTCTCTCTCTCTCTCTGTCAGATAAACTCTTTGAAAAATGTCTCTTGTTAAACCCGATACTTCAAATTTATCTGGATATAAGTTTAGATTTTCACATTCAGTAATGAGATTTAAGAGATACCTGTGGACTCTCTTTGCCATTGGGCCCATTGAAACTGGTCTGCGGGTAAGGATAATATTCTTATGTCTTCATCAGTCTGCACAGCCATGTAGTTTTATAGCTGTTTACATCTGGAAAATAAATGGAGTGTATTTCCTTCCCAGGGCAGACCTTCAGCGGTGCCTCTTCCAAGCACTAAATTATAGAAGCGCACTGAAGACGAAATACGTTGTGTAATCCATGTCCATTTCATAAGGCATTTTTCTCCCTAGTAAGTTTTGATGACTACACCAATTCTTTGAGAAGCCATACATATTGAAGGAGGTGATAGCCGAAAATAAAGCAAGGCACAAGTTTAAGTCCCAGAGATGTCTAATATTCTAATGAGTTACGATCAATACCATTGTATGTGTTTTTGCTTTAACATTTCATAATATTTCCATGTTGAGATGTTTGCATAATGCTGCATTATATTGAGGTAAGATGATTATGGAATCATTTTTAGACTAATTCCAACTTTTTACAAAAACCTAGTAGAGTAATGATGCAGTGGACATCTTTATTCATATAGATGAATTGTATTTTTATTTTTACTCAGTGCATGAATTATCAGTAATGCTGTTTGCATAGAGGAAAAACTTTTCTTCTGCCCGGCTATGAATTAGAAAGGCTGAAGTCCTCCTAGTGTCCTAACAGTGTTGGCTACATACCCTACTCGCTGTATGGAATTGTGGTAGCTTTGGGAAATGATCATTTAGAATTCGTTCTTACAAAGTTGGTATATATGAACAAATGTCTTAAGATAGCAACTCTTTAATTCCTCCAATGGTGTTTAGTGATCTTCTGCAAAGTGTCCTAGCATCAAACAACTGAACTTGTAGACCATTTATTTTGGGAAGATACTCTATTAGCTTCCATCAGACAATCCCCAAACTATAATGAGTGTGATGCTTCCCTCACATGCATTCACCCTATAGGCACTGACAGGTTTTATTTCAATAACTAGTGAACTAAGGGTGTCTTGGTGGCTCAGTTGGTTGACATCTGAAGGCTCAGGTCACGATCTCAGGGTCCTGGGATTAAGCCCCAAATCAGGCTTCCCACTCAGCAGGAAGTCTGCTTGTCCTTCTCCTTCTGCCTCCCTCCCCCCACTGCTCATGCTCACTCTCTTTCTCTAAGTAAATAGATAAAATATTAATACAAAAAGCACTTTGGTGATCTAGGAAATAAAAACAGTGCCCAATGCATGAAGGACAAAAACATTAACAATTTGGAGGATATATTAGGAAACTTCATAAACCCTCCAAATTCAGGAACAGACAACACAAAAAGCATGAGAAGTAGAGTAAGTTCTTAGCCAAGTTTTCATATCCACTCAGGGCAAAGTGAGCAGATAGTTTTGCCCTTCCACATAGGCTCTCTTTGTTTTCCAGGGTAGGTTTAGGAAACGGGAATAAATCAAAGAAAACTCTTCCCCTTGATTTTTACAAATCAAATTGCCTACTTTCAGCTTCTTAGATTTTTTTGTTTGTTTCTATCACTGGCAATAGTCTACACATACACATACTACCTTTCATGTAATCTTTATTTGATTTTATATGATAGTTTTTATCACATTATTAGGATTTACTAGTAAATTAGAGACTGACACATCAAAGTAAAAAAATGGTAAATGATCCAGTGTAGCAAGTTAATTGACCAAAAGTAAAACTATGAGTGAGACTGTAATTACATATGCAATGGGCCTCCAGATAGTGCCTTTAAATGACAGTTGCTCAATTTTTTTTATTTTTTAAAGATTTTATTTATTTGACAGGCAGAGATCACAAGTAGGCAGAGAGGCAGGCAGAGAGAAAGGAAGGGAAGAAGGCTCTCTGCTGAGCCAGAGAGCCCAATGTGGGCTCAATCCCAGGACCCTGAGCCAAAGGCAGAGGCTTAACCCACTGAGCCACCCAGGCGCCCCAACAATTGCTCAATTGCTCACTTTTTTAAAAACCCAAGTTCTGCACTTTGAAAATAGACTACACGAATAACTCCTAGCCTGAATGAAAACATAAAAAAATTAAGAAAAAATTTCCTTGAGCTAGCTAAGGTTGAATACTTCTGATAACCTGAAACTTCTTAATTTGCAAAGAATTTGCAGCGATTCTTCTGAAAGCTGAAAACGTATAGTGATACGTTTGTCCTTCAGTTTCTAGGCTCCTCCCTTCTCAGACTGGATCCAACTATGGCTACCCCAGACATAGTCTTTGCATAGACCAGTTTACATAGTACCATGGATGTGTTATAAACATACCCTCCACAGATTTAAACACAGTGAATACCTTTTTTTGCCCCTTTTGAAAGCTTAAAATAAATATTGGAAATAATTTCATATCTTACTTTGTAATCAACCATGCAACTTCCCCCTGTACTGTAACATAATTTTTTAAACCAGTCCATACATCCTGGGGCATTGGTTTTCTGCATTCTCTCGCGAATGTGAAAATACGGTACCACACGTTCTTGCAAATACTGTAACATACTGGAGAATGTTTTGGAAATAGCTTCCTAAAAATTGACTTGCCCTATCAATGAATAAGTGGATTTTTATTATTGATGGTAATTACAAAATTTCCTCTAAAGAGTTGACCCCATTCTCCAACAAAGAATGTGAAAGCTACCCCCATTAGACCTGTGGAAGTTCTAAGTGTTAACCTTTGTTGATCCTGTAGGTGAATAATACCTCTGTGTCATTGTTGTGATTTACATTTTCCTTGCTTAAGAGTGAGGCTGAGCACCATTTCGCATGCTTTTGTAGTGAACTGCCTATTCATGCACTTTATGTTCTCCTGTGGCTGGTAGTTTTACTTATAGTATAACACTATAAGTTATGTCATAGCACTATATAACATATAACACTATATGTTATGCTGACATTAAACATTGTAGGTGATCACATTCATGGACAGATTAGGAGTTTCAAGTTTTGGTGCAGTGCTTAGACCTTGGTGATTAATCTTTTAAGGGCACTTCCAGGGAGCCTTGGATTCCCTACTCAATGGGGAACCTGCTTCTTTCTCTCCTTCTCCCACTCACTCCCCCTGCTTATGCTCTCTTTCTCTGTGTCAAATAAATCAAAATCTTTAAAGAATTAATTTTTGGGGCCACCTGGATGGCTCAGTTGTTTAAGCATCTGCTTCACCTTCAGTCATGATCCCAGGGTCCTGGGATGGAGTCTCCCCTGGGGCTCCTTGCTCAGCAGGGGGCCTGTTTCTCCCTCTCCTCCCTGCTCAAGTGCTTGCTCTCTCTCTCTCTCTCTCTCAAATAAATAAAAATATTTTTAAAAAATCAGTCTTCTAAAAAATACTTCAAAGTTTTTTTTCTTTATATTTTTATTGCATCTTTTATACTTTTAAAGTATTTTTTATATATTTATCTTTAACTCTTGTGGAATTTTCATAGATGAAGGAATATGGAAGAGATTCAGTTTGTTTTACAGTCATTCTTCTGAGCTCTTAAGAGTTATCACACTACTGTTAGCTCATTTATTGATTAATCCATTTCTCCTCTGATCAGAAATGGGTGTTTGTCATACACTGATTTGCATCTGTGTCTTTTTTTGAAATCAGCCCTATTGTTCTTAGTACCGAATTGTTAGTTCTTGTGGCTTTATCCAATAATAAAGCTAGTCTTTCTAGTCTTTCCTTATCTACCTTTTTCCCCATAGCACATCTCTTCTGTATTTTTATATGAAATTTAATCTTTTTTAGGCAATTGAAGTTACTGCATATTTTATCAGGATTAAAGAAAATAAGCATTAGGGAAACTTGGTATCATTTTAATAATTGAGATAGTCTCTTCAAGACCATCACACAAAAGGAATAAACATTCCTCTTCATTTTCAAAAGTTAGATTTTTGCACAGATCTTACAAATTTTATTCCTAGAAATTTAATTCTGTTTAACTACCGTAAATATTTTTCTTCTAAATGTTTTTGCCTACATGACTATTTTGATAATTGTGTAACTTTCCATGTTACTTATTTTGTTGCTAAAATACTTTTCCATGAAAAGTTTATACAACTATACACTTAAGAATGACAGTTTTTATCTTGATAAAGTAAAAAACTTATGACTTGTGGACTTATAATTTTCAAAGTTAGACAATTTGAGCTATCTTTCTATTTCTGTTCGGCATGCCACCCTCTCCTGCTTCTTCTGTCTCCAATGGCATAATGTTGAACTACTTGATATTTTTTTTCTTACATCATGGCTGTTGACTATTTTTCTTTTTTTTTTTGAGTTGTCAGCTCATTGAGCTGGGGGAGAGAAAGCTGAGCTACCAGTTTTGGAGTAACTGATAAAAGTAACAGCCCAAAATAAGAATTAAGCCTTTTATCACTTTCTGTGTTGGTGTAAGCAAAAAGCTAAAACAGGAGAATGTGCCCACTTTCTCTCATGGAACACATCTAGAAGAGGTAAAGTGGCTCAATACAGACATAGGGAGTCTGCTCACAGTTGATGGTCCGCCCCCCCCCCGCAACACACACACACACATACAACACACACACATGACAAAAGGCTTGGACAGTTTTGTGGGCACTGAGATCAGAGAGACAATGGTGGCCGGGGGGAGGCTAAGTGAGGAACAGCACTGGGTACTGAATCAGAGTAGGAACAGGTGTATTGTGTTTCCTTCTGTCCTCAAGGCCCATCCTTCCTGCCCCGCCCCCAACCCATGTCCACCCAAAAGGAGGCCTCAGGAGAGATAATTGAAGACCAAAAAAGAGATAAGAATGGAGGGGCGCCTGGGTGGCTCAGTGGGTTAATGCCTCTGCCTTCGGCTCAGGTCATGATCCCAGGGTCCTGGGATTGAGCCCCACATTGGGCTCTCTGCTCAGGAGGGAGCTTGCCTCCCCGTCTGTCACTGCCTGCCTCTGCCTACTTGTGATCTGTCTGTCAAATAAATAAATAAAATCTTTTAAAAAAAAAAAAAAAAAGAAAGAAAGAAATAAGAACGGAGCTACCTGGGCTAAGAATGCAAATACGGGAAGGGCATGTCCAGCCAGATAAGCCCGAATGCTTGACCATCACTCTCCTCAGAGACTGGAAAGCTCTGGCTGTGAACCAAGTGCTCTGTGGAGAAGGCAGCTTCCTGCGGGGCCCAAGGAGGGGCTGTCAGAGTGTCTAAAGGCTTATAGTTGTCACGCTTAAAAAATACATGTACAGGTTTTTAACCAGGAACTGGACTCCTCCTGTGCTTCGTTTTGGACAGTTTTTATATAAGTTTACGAATTTATTATTTCCTGCAGTGCCTTCAGTGTATTTTTCACTGAAGATAGTGCTTTTGATCTTTAGAAAGTTCTTTTGTGTCTTTTAAAATATTTTCCATGCCTCATCCTGTTCCTGTTTCCCTCTGCTTTCTGGAGCATCCAGACAATATACGTGCAGTAACAGTTTGAGGTCGGTCCTGCATCTGCACCGGAGCTAACATCTCTCTTACTGCATGGTTGGTTCCAACTACATTTTCTCCAAATTAAGGAATATGTTTTTGTGCTTCTTTGCCTACCTGTGAACTGTTCAATGGATGCCAGATGATGTCTCGTGTACTTGGGTGATTGCTGGCTTTGTTGCAGTTCTTAATCATTTTAGGTTTTGTTTTAGGTTTAGGTTAAGCCATTAGTAATGACTACTACAAGCCTATTGAGGCCTGCTGCAAGGCTTTGTTAGGACAGGTCCAGAGTGGCCATTATTCTAGTGCTAATTTGGTCCCACTCTACTAGGTGAAACCCTGCTAAGGATTCTGCCTGATGGCTGTGTACTCTGCTGTGGAGCTCAAATGACACCTAGCTCTGTATGAATGGATGCATGCTCAGCCAAGGTTTAAAAGACTCTTCTGCAAATGTCTAGGTCCCGCTCCATTTCCATGTAGTGTTTTTTTGTTTGTTTGTTTTTCTAGGACTAACTGTACCCCATAAAATGTAGCTATTTGGGCCTCTCTGGATGCAGACCTCAGCCACCTTAACCCAACAAGACCACAGGCATATTCATACTCTCCCTCCCAGCCTGGCCTTGACTCCAAGCAGAAAGCTGGTCAGACCATACAACTCACATTATTTCCCTTCTTGTGGTTATTATCATATTCCTCCATACCACTTATTACCTAAAAATAATTTAATACACTAATTTTTCTAGCTATTTGAACTATAGATTTCTATAGCTGCATAACAGATCACCATAAACTGAGCAGCTTAAAACAACACATGTATTGTATATGAGTTTCCATGGGTCAGGAGACCAGCCATGGCATAACTAGGTCCTCTGGTTAGGTCAGGGTCTCACAAGCCAAGGATCAAGGTGTTTGCAGTATGGCTGTTTTGAACGTTGGAATTCTCGTCAAAGCTCACCTGGTGATTGGCAGAATGGCCACCTGTCAGCTCCTTGCAGTTGTAGGTGTCAGGATCTGTGTTCTTGCCCACCTTCACCCAGGACTGAACGAAGCTCCTAGAGGCCACGTGGAGTTCATTGCCCTCTTACGCCCTGGTAGCTAACTATGTCTAGGCCAGCTGTTTGAAGCCAAGTCTAGTCAGAACAATATGCTTTTTGGTTAACTCAGAATCAGTTGATCTGGGAGTTTATGTGTATGAAATTCATTCATTTTGCCCATATTCTGTGGGCTTGAAGCAGATGCCAGTTCCAGCCTGATCTTCAGGAGGGGGAAATCACTCACTGGGAGTACCTAAAGGGATGTCTTACCCAAGACTGTGTGGCCATTTACTACTTATTCTTGGTTGGAAGCGGCAGTCTTCTCTAATTTTGTTTCATCTTTTCTATGAGCCTGCAAATATAGCCCTCAAAATATTAAGTGATATTAGACTTTCTTGTTGCCAGCTTTAAGGGAATTTTCCCATTATTAAACATTGATCATGCTATATTAAGAAATTGCTGGTAGATTTATATGTTAAGAATGTGTATTAAATATTGATAGGTTGAATATTAGCAAGTATGTTTTTATAACAGTGAAGAAGATTCTGTGACTTTTCTCTTTTGGTCTATTTATAAGTTGAATTATTGACACTGAAACACATTGGCATTTCTAAATTGAACCTCACTTGGTTATGTTGCATGATTTTTCCCTAGTATTGAGATTTTTTAAATTAATAGACATAAGGAGAATTCTGTAGTTTTATTTATGTAATGTTTTTATGTTAAAGATACATCTGTTTCAGTAGAAGAATTCGTTTTCCTTTATAATGCTTTAGAATGGTTTAAACAATCTGGAAAGATTTTTCCTTAAGTATTTTATAGAATTTACCATGTCTGGCACTTGAAGAGAAATCACAGTTGTTCATGTCCTCAATTTCTTGCCTAAAATTTGGTCTGAATTTTTCTCTCTCCTATATTCAATATTATTAATATTTTATTAGAAATCATTCTTTTCCAATAATTTTTTTTTAAATTTGGAAAAGTGATCATAGTTTAGTACCCAATATACAATTTATCTCCCATTTTGTTGCTTATCTTATATCGTCCTATTTTTTTTAATTTTTTCAGTGTTCCAAGATTCATTGTTTATGCACCACACCCAGTGCTCCATGCAATACGTGCCCTTGTTAATACCCACCACCAGGCTCACCTCTATCCTCCTATTTTTTTTTAAAGATTTTTTTAATTTGTTTATTTGACAGAGAGATCACAATTAGACAGAGAGTCAGGCAGAGAGAGGGAGAAGCAGGCCCCCTGCTGAGCAGAGAGCCTGATGCGGGGCTCAATCCCAGGACCCTGAGATCATGCCCTGAGCTGAAGGCAGAGGTTTAACCCACTGAGCCACCCAGGTGCCCCTACCCTCCTATTTTTAAAATGGTTTGTAATCAATTTATTTAGCTATTTACTGAAAAAGAAAATATATTGGGACGCCTGGGTGGCTCAGTTGGTTGAGCAGCTGCCTTCGGCTCAGGTCATGATCCCAGCGTCCTGGGATCAAGTCCCACATCGGGCTCCTTGCTTGGCGGGGAGCCTGCTTCCCCCTTTGCCTCTGCCTGCCACTCTGTCTGCCTGTGCTCGCTCTAACAAATAAATAAAATCTTTAAAAAAAAAATAAAATATATTTTGGACTACTTAGTGGTTGGTTTGATTACCTAATTTACCTTTTCCTGATTCCATCCTTTGCTTATTTGAAGTCGTACCTTCATTTTTTTTAATTTCTTGATTTGAAGATTTAATTCATTTATCTAATACTTTCTTCACAAACTAGGTGACTTTTAGTCTCTGTCTCTTCCTCCAAGCTCTGATTTTACCATTCTCACTAAGTCCAGCAGTTTCATATATAGACTTTAATATTGCTTTGTCTAAGAAATTTTTTATTTTAGGTGTTACTTCCTCTTTGATGCCAGAATTTTTATGGAGTTTTTTTAAATAATTTTAATCTTAAGAGGGTAGGAATTTTATGGTTTTGGGGGGGTTTCTTTATGTAATACCTAGTTTATCATAAAATGTGATCAGAAAGTGTTTGCCCTATAGCTTCTACATCTTGTAGTAATGGTCATTATGGCCATTATAGGATGGACATATGTGCATGTTGTATGAGCACTTGCAAAGAGGAACTATTTATGCAAGCAAAATTTACTCATTCAAGTTAAGTATTTAGGAACTAAGAAGATGATCAATGTAATACCTAGTTAGAAATTTTTTAATACTAAGTTTAATGTATATGAATTCAGGAATTATGGCCCACTGTTTATAGTCTGATGTACACAGCATATATTATAAGCTCAAAAACAGACACTATCCCCTATCCATGATGATGAAGTTCAAGTTCTGAAAAATGAAAATTTGTTCTTAATTCATCAAGCTGCAAAAATTGACCAGAAAAAAAGGTAAAGAGTTGTTTACTCAAAGCCAGTAATGCAAATAAAAATTACTCATATGATTTATTGTAGAAATAGTAACATACTATAGATAACTGAAGTGCTGTTCCAGACCCCTCTGGGGAGTTAGGTAATAGTATCATCATTATGCCTTTCAGAAATCCAAGCCATACTGAGTTCCAAAATACTTCTGGCCCCGCAAAACTACTGATAAGGGATTGTAGACCTGTCTTTCTGTTAGAATTTTTCCTGATAGGACAAATATATATGATATAGGGTGCTGGGGGGGCTCAGTCAGTTAAGCATCTGCCTTCAATTCAGGTCATGATCCTGGAGTCCCTGGATCCAGCCCCACATCAGCCTTCCTGCTCAGCGGGGAGTCTGCTTCTCCTTCTGTCCTTCACACTGCTCATGGCTCTCGCTCTTGCTCAAATAAATAAATCTTTCAAAAAAAAGAAAAGAAAAGAACAAATACATATGATAGATCCAATTTGTTACTTTTGGTGTTAATAAGTATAGTCTAAGGTAAGATATATTTTCCAGATTTTTATAAAATATTTTCTTCATCCACTTCTTTTTAATTGTTCTGTTATAAAAAGTACCTCAAGTGTGAACAATTATTTCTTAAGGAAAAATTAAAATTAGTATAAAAGCTAAATTCTCTTGTATAGGGGATTAAAATGTTATAATTATCTATATACAAAGTGGTTCAATGAGAAATTGTTAAAATGCCTTGGAGCTCAAGTGAATATAATTCAGGTAAAATGAAAACTTTATTATTGGAAAAGTATTAATTAAGGATTTTATTACTACAAACACTTGCAGGTGGAATCTTAAATAGGCTTGTTGATTATATTCTATTTCCTTGCCTTCTCCAGAATCTCTACACTGAGTATTACAGATTAGTCCAAATGTACTGCACCTCTACTCTTCATTTTTTTTAAGATTTATTTACTTGAGAGAGAGAAAGAGAGATAGTGACAGCATGAGTGGAGAGGAAAGGGAGAAACAGGCTCCCCACTGAGCAGGGAGCTAATGCAGGGCTTGGTCCCAGAACCCTGGGATCATGACTTGAGCCAAAGGTGGACACCTAACTGACTGAGCCACCCGGGTGCCCCTCTACCCTTATTTTTAATACTCAAGTGTACAAAGAAGTTATTTCCTCAAACTTGTCCACCGCGCCCCCCTTGTCCACCCAGCTCGCCCAGCCCCACCCCCCCTGCAGTCACCAAATCAGGAGTTGTCCTAGGTGTTGATTTCTTGGAGAGGGAGGAAATCAAACAGAAAACAGTAGTATTACCATATGTGGATGGCTTACTTGAAGTTACAAGATGCTAGGAGAACAAACAGAAATAGAAAACGAATTTGCCCAGCACATGAAGGAAGACAGAGAAAAGGGAAATTATATATGGATCTTGAGATTGGTAGAAATTTTCAAATTCGCCAGTTGGAAAAAAAGAAAAAGTTGAAGAAACAGCATTTGTGAAGCCCTAAGATATTTAAGGAGAAAAGGCTGAATATAGATGGAAAGAAGGTTTACAATAAGTGTTGTTGGAGAACTGGGTGTCTTGCTAGACATTTCTGGCTCCTTCCATGCCACATTCCTGAAAGAGAACTGACTCATCATCTCTCCCTCGCATGCCTTGCAGCGGATTCCAAGACATTATTACACTGAGTGTGTTTTCTAAGTTACAATGATACAAATGTTAAGTGGTAGCCCGAATAGGTTCCAAGATAGATCCACAGACTTAACTATGTTATGTAATTATCCTCGCTTTCCAAATTACAATGTCCTAAATGTGATTATTGAATAAAATGAATAGAAAGCTGATGGTAGTTCTTGTAAATAGATGGGATAGTAGTGAAGCATTTTAGAAAGAATTTGAAGAGGGGGGCATTTTAATCTAATGTCACAAAAGAAGTCTTGGCAGTTTTATAAAAGGGAAGAGATTATTAATCATTTGCATTTTTTTCTTTTTTTAAGATTTTGTGGTCAGAGAGCACCAGCAGAAGAAGCAGCAAACAGAGGGAGA
Organism: Taxidea taxus jeffersonii; assembly: GCA_003697995.1. Taxonomy (NCBI): domain Eukaryota; kingdom Metazoa; phylum Chordata; class Mammalia; order Carnivora; family Mustelidae; genus Taxidea; species Taxidea taxus. The sequence continues at coordinate 72,823 of ML111971.1, read as the reverse complement.
AGCAGGCTTCCTGATAAGCAGGGAACCTGACGTAGGACTCAATTCCAGGACCCTGGGATCATGACCTGAGCAGAAGGCAGAGGCTTAATCCACTGAGCCACGCAGGTGTCCTAATCATTTGCATTTTTAAATTGTATACAGGCAGTTTATATTCATTGTTTTACTAAAAGGCTCATTTGACATTTTCCAGTAAATTTCTATGGCTTTGTATTTTAGCACCTTTGTGCTCATTTTATCATTTCAGCTCATATTAGCAATACATGCTTTATCTGCTTATTTATTATTATTTTTATTAACATATAATGTATTATTTGCCTCAGGGGTACAGGTCTGTGGATCATCAGGCTTACACACTTCACAGCACTCACCAAAGCACATCCCCTCTCCAGTGTCCATAACCCAATCACCTTCTCCATACCTCTCATCTGCTTTTTTATCTGTACCTCAAGAATTAAGTTCTTGAATTATATTTTCTCAGATAATGCAAACTACTTAATAATAATTTATAAAGTGAAAAAGATGAATACCTGCAAATTATTTTTGCCCCTCTGGCTTTTCTGTATATGATAGACTATAAACTATTTGAAAATAAGGACTTGGGAAGCCTGAGTGGCTCAGTCAGTTAAGCATCTGCTTTTGGGTCAAGTCATGATCCTAGGGTCCTGGGATGCAGCCCCATGTTGGGCTCCCTTCTCAGCGGAGAGTCGTCATCTTCCTCTCCCTCTGCCCCTTGCTATGGCTCTGCTCTCTCTCTCTCAAATAGATAGATAGATAGATAGATAATCTTTTTTTTAAAGGTAAGGACTTTATTCTCAACTTTAAAATCTTAGTGTTAACCAGTGTTTGACAAAGAATAAGAATTCACTAAATACTGTTGAATGAAGGAATAAATTCATGAGAGAAAATATGTTACAAGTGAGAAGATATTGGTCTTTAGTAAAGAGAAGTTTTAACTCAAGAGTATAAAAGAAAGGTGAGTTAACTGAATGATTTTACGTATTCTTTCACCACATTAATATAATAAAGATATAACAAAGTCACAGAGAAATTGATGTATTCAAACTGCTTATGAAAACTAAATTGAGCCAGACATGAGAAAACCTTTCATCCTTAAAAACTATATCATTCTACTCTAACTTCTTCTATTGGGAATTTATTCTAAGGAAATAATCCAAATCTGTTAAACAGCTATGGATATAAACAGATACTCATTTTTTAAAATCCTAAATAATCTGGGGTGCCTGGGTGGCTCAGTGGGTTAAGCCTCTGCCTTTGGCTCAGGTCATGATCTCAGGGTCCTGGGATTGAGCCCACATTGGGCTCTCTGTTTCAGCAGAGAGCCTTTTTCCCTTCCTTTCTCTCTGACTGCCTCTATGCCTACTTGTGACTTCTCTCTATCAAACAAATAAATAAATCTTTAAAAAAAATAAAAATCCTAAAAAATCTAAGCAAATTAAAAGACATCTAAGGGAGAAATGTTGAAGCAAATTCCTAAACCCTTTAGGGTTAAATTCCTAAACACTTTAAATGCAACTATTAGTTAGGCATTTAAAAATGTGTGTAGGAATATTATAATTGTGTAAATAACTTCTTAGAGTGTCAAGCAGAACTATTGGGATTAAAATCTGTACAGAGGTTCTTTTGAAGCATATGTACATAACACACAGAGGAAAATGAAAGAAAGTAATCTGAATTCAAAGTTAGCTTACAATATTATTATAGTAATTTCTTTTTAAAATGTTCTAATTGTCTGTGGTGGTTCCATTGCTGACTCTCATCAGTTTCCCTTCCATGTCTCTTACCATGAATTCACTCATTAACAGTGAAATAACGCTGGGTATTTACTATATGCTAGACTAACTGCTAGACACTGAGAACATAAAATTGACAATGTTGATGACTGTAGCATTCAATAAGATGCCATCTCTAGGGGGAGATTTCCCTGAATTTTAGCCTGTTATTTGCAACCCTGCTAGCCTTCCCAAAAAGGCATTCAGTCACTAAAATGACTGCTTTGAGGAAGAGAATGAGGTAAGAGCATTACAGTTTTTTGTGTATGGAGGTAAAAGAAAAGTCAAGGAGATTTCATAAACAGATGTCTTTTCTAAATAGTGATGGGGGAGGAGTAAGAAGAGAAATTTTGAAAACAGCCATTTAGAGGTTTCCATAAAATTATGAATTTCAAGTACTTCAATTTTATAGTAATCTCTTGGCACACAAACAGGACTTGTAATACCATATGCAAGCTTACAATTTTTCTCTGGATGTCACCTTTCTCTACTAAGTACAATCAGAAGTATTATGGATTATCTCACATGTTTTTTGAAATTTAAAAGTGGGTACAGTGTTACTGGAATGAAGGTCTGGCAGAAGCAAGAGCAAGTGCTTCAACACCCTTCAAGCCAAAGCAGATGAGGTCAACTGTATCAGCAGCTTGATATAACAGAGATGCTAGAGTTGGAGTCAAAAGGCTACTAATTGGGACGCCTGGGTGGCTCAGTTGGTTAAGCAGCTGCTTTCGGCTCAGGTCATGATCCCAGCATCCTGGGATCGAGTCCCACATCAGGCTCCTTGCTCGGCAGGGAGCCTGCTTCTTCCTCTGCCTCTGCCTGCCACTTTGTCTGCCTGTGTTTGCTAGCTTTCTCTCCCTCTCTCTCTGACAAATAAATAAAATTTAAAAAAAAAAAAAGGCTACTAGTTGAGTCTCTGCTTTATGGCTGCTCAAAATAAAACACTGGACAAGTCTCAGAATCAATGATGGAAATATCTCTATTTACCTACCTACCTATGCTATCAGTTTATTAAAATAAACTTAGAGATCCAATGAGAAATGTAAATCAGGGCATTTTTCTCTATTGAAGTGTTGGATATAAAACAATAGAAGGGGGCGCCTGGGTGGCTCAGTGGATTAAAGCCTCTGCCTTCGGCTCCGGTCATGATCCCAGGGTTTTGGGATTGAGCCCCTGCTCTGCAGGGACCCTGCTTCCTCCTCTCTCTCTCTCTCTCTCTCTCTCTCTGCCTGCCTCTCTGCCTGCTTGTGATCTCTGTCTGTCAAATAAATAAATAAAATATTTTAAAACAATAAAACTAGGAGTAACACTGATAACCTCAAGATACCATATTTTAGGACCAATATATTTTGTCTCAAAGAAAGGATCATGAGTATTTTATCATTCTCTCTACTCGTTTCCTTGTACTACAACTAAAATTCCTGGTAAATATGGTAGGAAAATCAACGGCAGTAAGACCTTGAATAGTTAAGAACATCAGCATGAGTAAATTGGTTGACCTATAAGCAAGTTTGACTTACGTGGGAGTGAAATCTCCAGATAGTGCCATTTTTATAATTGTTCTGATTATGTAATTGATTTTATACTTTCAAATTAATAGACTATTAAAAGAAGGTGCCATAACTGGGTACTGATGGAGAACTAGCACAAATTATTAATTTTAAAAACACATCCAGATTTCAGAAATGGACTTTTGATTCTGAGAACATTGTCTTTGTAAATTTTTGAATGAAAAAAATTATAATCAGGGCGCCTGGGTGGCTCAGTGGGTTAAAGCCTCTGCCTTCGGCTCAGGTCATAATCCCAGGGTCCTGGGATCGAGTCTCACATCGGGCTCTCTGCTCAGCAAGGAGCCCACTTCCCTTCCTCTCTGTCTTCCTGCCTCTCTGCCTACTTTTGATCTCTGTCAAATAAATAAATAAAATCTTTAAAAAAATTTTACAATCAGTTTCATTGAACAAGAGTTTTAATTAAGCAACTTTCAATTCTATTGCATGAAAAAGAATTGAGCTCTTAAACAGAGACAACTTGAAAACTCTACATGACACCTAGGAAAAGAGCATAGTTACATAGATATAAGAATAAAAACAAAAACCAGAAAACAACCAAGTGACCCAAGAATGGTTAATGACATTTTATCATTGCATCAAGTCCATATTTAGAATGTTGAGGGGTTAGAGTTTGTAAGTCAATCTCTGTGAGGAGAAAAGCAATTTCAGTATGGCATATCTATTATTTATAGCATATGAGTTGGCACAAAAGTTCTATTGAGATCATATAAAAATATATTGAATGATTCATGTTTCTGTGCTACAAATTATTTGCCCCAGTAAGCACACATTCTTCTTTATAAGTTTGACTAAATGGGCAGAAAGTCTAATCAGATAAATATATATTCATCCAACATGAAGATTAAATAAAGTTGTATTTTACTTTATGGCAGGAAAGGGTATTTGAAGAGAAATGGAAATACATGGAAATATCCAGATTCCATCATTCTATCCTGCTTTCCCAACTATCCCTTTCCCAAGACACATGTATAGCTTAACACAGTTGCATCCTGAAAAAAAACCACTGGATGAATCCTCGTCCTACCTAGTCACATATGTAAAACTTCTAATAAATATTTATTGCTCCTCCCAATTTTTTTTAAGTCCTTAGAAAGCATATAAGGACTTGACAAGAAATTGGTACTGGTAAAGTGTACAAAATAGCTCCCTGCTAACATAAACAAATTTAAGTGTTTAAAACACTCATTCAAAATGCTCTGTACCTTATCACATGTAAGCTTTATTTTAACATATTGTTAGCATATCATTTTTTGTAAGGTAGTTAGATAGAGAAAAATACCAGTAACAGTGAAAGGCCACCTGAATCAATTATTCAATAAGCACTAAGTTTCACAAATTCTTCCTCTTACCTTTAGAAAGGAGAGCAAGGCAAGTTAATTGCAAAATGATGAATGCTTTCAATATTCAACACACTTAGAATGCAGGCAGAGTTTGGCTTACTTGATTTACAAGTTTCATATGCCATAACCCATATTCATGAAATATTGCCTACTGAGTAATACAAGAAGTCCTTTTTTTTTTTTCTGTGTACCCCCAATAAAAGGTAGTGCTGCCAAACAGCCAGTTGTGTCATTTTAGGTTCCAGATTAATAGCCAGTCTACTAGGAACAGATGTTAAATCCTCATTTATACTGGTGTGCATCTCTTGTCTATTTCCGGTGGAATGGGTTTCACTCTGATCAATAAATGTTTCAGCCGAGTTGTTCATCTTATTAGAGAGGTCAAAGCAGTGACAGAGGTGCATCTGTTTTCATGTCAAATAATGTTGGAGGTAATGAATTTTCTCCAAGTAGATAAACAACACTCCTGCAATTGTCCTTCAGTCTCCCACTACGGAGCTGATCATGATTAAGCAGGGGCTCTTGGGGAATTGGAAGTGTTGGCATGTCTTAAAACATTTTTTTACTCCAAAATTTATTTCCATCTCTGTGGTATTTTCAGTTCTTGAGTAGTGACCTGGTTGCATAATGTACATCTAAGATGACGCTGGTTACATAATACATTTGCATAAGTGGGAAAATGTAGCAGAAGGATTGTTCCAAAATACAGCCGGTTAAAATTGTTCTCCGTTGCCTACATAACGAAAAAAAAAACCTCTTTGCAAGGTTCAGTATTAAATTTCACATGCTAATAATTAATAAAAATTCCTAATAAGGGGCGCCTGGATGGCTCAGTGGGTTAAAGCCTCTGCCTTCGGCTCAGGTCATGATCCCGGGGTCCTGGGATAGAGCCCCGCACCCGGCTCTCTGCTCAGCAGGGAGCCTGCTTCCTCCTCTCTCCCTCTGCCTGCCTCTCTGCCTACTTGTGATCTCTGTCAAATGAATAAACAAAATCTTTAAAAAATATATTAAAATTCCCGATGAGCACAGTAGAAAAATCCATACAAGTGTCTGTTCACAAACACACCTTGTTAATGGTTGGCGAAGGCGGTCCTAATGCTGTACTCTGTTAAGTGACTCAATGAGGGCGACTGTACATTTACAAAAAGGGAAAGCACAAAGAGATGTTCTGACAAATCTAGCAGGTTTCCATGAGAAACTTGAGTTGTTGGGCAGGAAAAATATGAAGGTGTTGTCTCGTTTGCGTGATGGATAGGGCCAGTTTCTGTGTGGATTAAGTTATTGTGTTTCATCAAGCCTGTTTCCTGGAACACAATTGGAGGGGATGAATAGATTTGGTCACTCTGATTTGTAGTCACTTGGCAAATTGCTAGCATTCATTTTAGCCCCCACTTTGGCATTGATTGACCATGCAGCACTGTCACTTGAGCCCCGTAGTCACTGCTGCGTAGCTGGGTAAAATACGTAAATCCTTGCCAAACAGTTATCCTTGGGGACAGCTCTTCAGGCCGTGGGACCAAGTGAAATCTTGTCCATTAGCAGATTAACTGGCAATGATAGATAGTGGACAGACCATCGGTGTCCAGGAAAGTGACAGAGGGGTAAACTACAACTCTCCTCCATCCACACGTAGAGGTCTTATGATCTAGCAAAATGCCAAAACTTCAAGCAAACACATGATTGCCATTAGTTTTTTAACTGAAGACAGGTATCAAACACTTGCAGCCAGTATTAATCCATAGGTTGAAGGGCATTCAACTTCAAGATTGGGAAAGATGGAACTAAAAATCAAAATCCATTAAGCAATTATTTTTACTTTAGATTTCTTAATTTTTCTTTTCAATACAGGAAACGTGATCATTTAATGGCCCCAGATGATGGGCAGGCATTTGGGAAACATCATTCCTGAGAATTAGCAGGGCCCTGCCATAAAGCTGCTGGTATTGGCCAGACTCTGGAGAGAAGCAAAAAGATAGATGAGAACATGAGATGAGATGAGAAAGATAGATGAGATGAGAACAGTGTCCAGAGGTCCAAAGTAGGGAGCAGTGCCTTGGTTACGAGGCTGGGGTTTACAGCGGTTTCCAAACCTGAGGGAAACACCCTGCCGTTAGAGAAGATAGGAGCTAGCCCGGTACTGAAGTCAGATTCAGGTTTGAAAGCCAACATGTTGAGACCAGGTCTCTAGGGCAAGGATCAAAAGTCCATAAGAACCACATAGCCCAGCTAAGAGTAGCGGTATAAGAGCAGGAACAAAAGGGGAGCTTAACCCTGAGTTGTCCAAATTTCTAAGTAAGTAGCAGGCTTAAAGTTACTGAGAATGAAGCACTCAGTTCTCATCACTGAGGCTAGAGCTGTATCTGGACACTGGTCATGTCCCCAGCTGTGCAGATGAGAGTTGAGGGGTGAGGGCTTCTTGAAGCTTACTACCTGGATGGGTGGAATGGCGGGGGTGTCCAACCCTTCTCACAGGGATCCTCTTTGTAGTCATGTTCTTACTTCTGTGGAAAACTTGGTGAGATGTTTAGGTGTAGTGTTTCTGTCTGTGAGATGGTAACACAAAACCACTTGTAAGTCCTCAAAAGGAAGCCTATCACAGCCCCACTGGGGGGTAAAAACTATGTAGCATTCATAGCACAGCGATTCCTCTGCACAGAGCCCTCTGTCATTTGCCAACAATCACTCTGACTTGTAATGAAGATAATCAAACATGAAATTTATAAAAAGACACAATATATAGATTGTTACTTATTATATAGGTGTACAGAAAAATTTGCTGACCCTTGTTAAAAATCATGAAAGCAATTTTACCTTCTGGAATTATACATTTAAACAGGACAATTTTTATTTTATTTAAAATCTTTAAAATAATATGTGGTTTATATGGAAAATTTGGTTAGCAACTATTTCCATATGTGAACAAGAAAATCTTTAGTATATTTGAATTTGGTGGAGTCTGCCCTACTGAATAAGTTATTAGAAGGACAACCACCTTGATAAAAGAATTTTGTCTTGAGTCACCCAGGTGGATCAGTTGGTTAAGTGCCTGCTCAGGTCATGATCCCAGGGCCTTGGGATTGAGCCCCACTTTGGGCTCCCTGCTCTAGCGGGAGCCTGCTTCTCCCTTTCCCTCTGCAGCTCCTCCCTGCTTGCACTCAGTCTCTCACACACTCTCTCTCTCTCATAAATAAATTAATTAAGAAAAAAGAATGTCTCAAAATTGAAAATTAACATATGATAACCTTATATCAAAGTTGTGAATATAGTACTAAATATATCTGTAGGTATTTCAAATAATACAAAATTATTAAATAGGATTTTAATGCTTTTGGATTATGAAGGGTGAGGAGATCAAATGTTTTATGTTAATATAGTGGAAGTAGGGGTTGCCTTGGTGGCTCAGTGGGTTAAAGCCTCTGCCTTTGACTCAGGTCATGATCTCAGGGCCCTGGGATCGAGCCCTGCGACAGGCTCTGCTCGGCAGAGAGCCTGCTTCCTCCTCTCTCTATCTCTGCCTGCCTCTCTGCCTACTTGTGATCTGTCAAATAAACAAAATCTTTAAAGAAATATATATATATGTATACATATACATATATATATAGGAAGTAAATATTTAAAAAGAAAAACCTGAATATTTTCAAAAATACAAAGAAGTGAGAACATTAAGTTCCAGAGGAAGGACAAAGCTTTTGTGAAGACAGGATGCGCAATTCTTCCATTTTTAAGGACTCACAAGTAGGCACATGAAGAGAGGTATTGGTGACCAAAGAGTCGTAGAGAATGTTAGAGAATGAACAATAGATGAACATTACTAACGGAGGTAACTTGCCAAGAAACTAAGAGAAAAATTAGTGCTTTTTGTCTTCTATTCTTAGACAAATTATAGTGTGTATTTCATTTCTAAAAATCTGGTGACATGAAGTATTTAGTGACCTACAGGTAGCCATATTCTTGAAATCTATTGATTAAATATAATTTGCAGTTAGAATATATATAAACTCTACCCACTTTTCTTTAGAAAGCAAAACTAAGTCAAAACCACAAATCTGTCTTTGAGCTAGAGTTTTGTTTTGTTTGTTTTTTTTAATTTTCCAGAGAGAGCCTGAGTGGGAGAGGGAGAGAGAATCTCAAGCAGACTCCATGCTGAGTGTGGAGCCAATAAGGCTCACGACAGTGAGATCATAACCTGAGCTGAAACCAGGAGTCACATATTAGCCGACTGTGCCATCCTTGTGTCCCTGAGCTAGAATTTTTATTTTTTTATTTTTTCATTTTTTTAAAGTTTTTTTTTTAATGTATTTGAAAGAGAAAGAGAGAGTGCACTAGCAAGGGAAGGCAGAGGGATAAGCAGACTCCTCGCTGAGCAGGGAGCCTGGCACAGGGCTCGATTTCAGGATCAATTCTCTACAGAGATCAGATTTGTGTATATGACTTCTTAGGAAAGACTTCCTTTTGAATGGTCTAAATGTATAATTCAACAACTTAACTGCACTTGTATCTCAACTTAATTCTCTCCACTGCTCTTATCCATACCACCGCCCTACCTTGGTTGATGCCACCCCATTTGGTCATTATTCTGTCAATATGCTTCTAAAATACACAACCAGACTGCCCCCAAGTCTTTATCTCCATGAAGATCACTTTATTTCACAGCTTCACATTTTAAAGTCTCTGTTAAAATAATCTCGTGTACTCTGGCCTCTTTACACTGGAGTAAAGTCTTCCCCCTGCTTGAAGAATAAACACACGCAGACACAATCACAATTGCCTCCTTTTCTTCTCCAGTCCTCCATTTTTCCTGGCCCTGTGCCCTAAATTTAAAGCACCAGCTTGCCCTGAATTCCCTAATTATTTATATTACTTTATGCTTCTTTCCTTCGCCACTTAAAATTTCTTCTTATCTCATCTTCTCCCCTTATTCATCCTTCACCTTCCAGACTGTTCTCTGTGTAATATTTCTGACCCGTTCTTCTTTCATTCAAAGTTAATGGTCTTCCTTTGCGATTTCACAGCACTCAGTGGCATGTGTAGAATATTTTACAAATTTCATCTTTCTGTATCCCTCCTAGACTGAGCACAGATAGCTGACAGAGTGATAGTCATCTTTCTGTTTTTAACACCTAGCAGTAGCTTGACTATATTAGAGAACTAGTAGGTATGAATGAATAGAAGCATGAGTGACAACTATCCTATTCCATGTTGACAACGAATCTTCTCTGAACACCTAATCATAGCATCAAGTCCCTTCACATCTCAACCTTTACCTACTCTAGAGAACTGTTCCTGCTTTTACAAAGCATTTACTAAACTTACCCTATGGACAAACTATGTAAACAAATCTTTATTGAGTATGATCTACATCTCTAGTTTATAATTTTACTTGGATGCCTTAATAATCATGTGTAAATGTATAATTATATAACTATATGTAAGTTACAAAGATTTACATACAGAATCATATCAATTATAAATACTACTGTAATACACAATTATAGTGTTTATTAAAATGTCAAAATAATCATAGACAAGAGTAATATTTGTGTGTATAAAGCACCTTAACAGTTATAATATCCTTTAAATAAATATTTTTTAAACCTTATATTTCGCAAGACCTAATATCCCCATTTGGTAGAAAATAATTTGTTCAAGGTCACAAAGGAATGAACCCAAATAGAACACGATTTCTGTTCCCCAGGGCAGTTTTCCCTACCAAACCATATTCCCAGAGTATCAAAGTAGGGTAAGTACATAGCAGCATGTTTTTATTTGCCACCTTTTACTTAAAAATATGTATGAGGAAATAAGAAAATAGATTTATTCTAGTTGTGTGTTTAGCTACTGGAAAGTTGAAGGCGATGACAAAAGTAATTATGTTGCATATACAGCAGTCCTTTGATTTTAAATTCTTCCTGAAGTTCGTGCTACTGGAAGTTTTCCACTTGGCAACCTCTTGTGACTATTTACCCCCTGAGCTGTCAAAATTATATCCTAATGTGAGGAAGAAGTTTTTTTTTTTTAATTTTAAAATAAATTTCCGCTAAAAATAAATGCAGCCACCCAAGTTCATCCTGTCCCTGGCAGGCCTAGATGAATATGCATCTCTCTGACAATCTAGTAGAGTAAGGGTTGAGGTCTCTCTTGCCAAACTGACAGGTGTTCAACTACGAGATGAAAGGGGGAAAAGGCACAGCTAATTCTCAGATGGATGTCTTTGAAGCAGACAGTGCTCTAACATTGAGTTTAACTTCCCAAGCAGAAGACCCCTCCTTAGATAGAAACACCTTCTTTCTGCACTATATTTTAGAGAAACATATTTACCTACACTGACATGCAATTTCCTGTGTTGTTTGTAAAAGCCATGATGTTTGAATTTGCAGATGATAGAACATTTGGACTGCTCATTAAAATACTTCATTTTCTGTGCAGTGGAGAACTTAGGTGGAATAGATCTGCAATGGTTTTTACTTCTACCACGGTAACCCAAAATTTATTGTGAGTCAGTGATGAAAGAGTAAGACCCATTCCCTTGAAACCTGCAAATTCTAACTCATTTGATCCTTTCCTTCCTTCTTTTTTGAAACAGTTGTCTTCTGGGTATCCGTCATAGGATAGGCACACATGTAATATCTAGGCTAAAACCTCTAATGGGATGATTTTGTCAGGGAGAACTTTTGGGAAGAACCAGTACTTGTGTTGACCCCTAAGAGATAAAGAAAAGTGGTCCAAGCAGAAGGACCAGTGTATGATTAGAACTAAAGGCAGGAGAGTATGTGCCACATTGATGAATAAGTTCGGTAAGACTTAAGGGAGAATCAGCAGGAATGGAGAAAAGAAGGCCTATTCCAGATATTTTATTTTTTAATTATTTTTTAAAGATTTTATTTATTTATTTGACAGAGAGATTACAAGTAGGCAGAGAGGCAGGCAGAGAGGTGGGGGTGGGGGGTGCAGGAAGCAGACTCCCTGCTGAGCAGAGAGCCCAGCTGCGGGACTTGATCCCAGGACCCTGAGATCGTGACCTGAGCCAAAGGAGAGGCTTAACCCTCTGAGCCACCCAGGCACCCCTTTTCCAGATATTTTAAAGACATAGAATGGATAGGTTTCAAGGATGCTGTGTTGGGAGTAAATCAGAGAAAGTGTGATGTTTAGTTTTCTAACTTGGGTGATTGGCTGCATAATGGTGCTGTTCTCTGCCTGGGATGGGGGTGGGTAGTCAGCAAAGAGTGGAAAAGGACAAGCAGCAAGCCTGGGGAATTGGGGGCTCAGAACTACCTATGAAATACACAGTGGGGTCATCGAGAAAGCCAAGACAGAGGTGTCCAGATTGATACCCGACTGGAATTTCAGTTTGGCAATTAATAGCACAGAGATCTTAAGTGGAAACTCAACTTTGGAATGTTTTAGTAGATTCATAGTTTTAAAAGTCATTTTTTATAAGAGTTTAATGCAAACGATAGTGTCCTGCCTCAGTTCTACCTGTCTCCTTGATTTCACTCCCAGGCACAAACTTCCCCAACTACAGCTCTTCTTTCTCTTCCTGCCTTATTTCTAAATGACACGTTCTATCACTATTTCTCCCCCTCAAGTTTTAGGTGATATATCTTGACTTCCAATTATATAAGGTGAAGGTTTTCCTCTTTTATATTTTCCTTGGCTGTTTTTTAAGTAGTTGTATCAGTTTTCATTAGGAAATTTACTGACATACCCCACAATCCTCAAGGTCAAACCATTGTTGAACATGCCAGTATCTTGAAACTACTTTTGCATAAACAAAAAGGGGGAATTGAGGCCCCCAGAGTAAGAATAATGAAAGTACCATTTACTATTAGTCACTTACAATTGTGCAAACATTTTAATTTGCATTCAGAGCATTTGCAGCTTGAGGAACCCCTTCCCAAACCACAAGTGTGGTATAGGCTGCCCAATGGGGGGCACGGTGGAATGGCCCAGTACCTTTCTTGACATGGGGGAGCAGTTATGCTGCTGTACTTTCTCCACAAGGTCTTATGTGGCTACCCACTCAGTTAATTAAGCCTCACCATAAGCTAGCAGGAGGGACTCAAACACCCACTTCCACAGTTCAACCTGATGTCCATAACTCTGCCACCCCAGATGCCATCGGCCAAGAAAGGGAAGAATGAACCTACACCTATCAAAGACATCTCATAGGGTGATATAGAGTTGATCTCCCGTGTTGAGGAGGTTTTGATCAATACTGGCACACCCATAACACCTGAGAACATGTTCCTTTCAGTCATTTCTTGTATATCTGCTAACTCTAAGGTAATGATGATACTGCTTACTCTTTTATGTTTCCCCGTGATTGCTGATACTCACAGATCACACCTATTGAGCCCACATACTCAGCCTGCCTATCTTTAATTTGTTTTTTTAGGAAGATCCAGAAATTTTCTATTTCTTCTAATGACTCCTCCTTCACAGGTGGTCACTGCATCCCTGTAAATGATGAGGACTCCTCTGTTTACCCATTTCATAAACTCAATACAAATTAGACTTTTACCCATTTGGGAATTTTTTTTATGTTTTTACTGTAACCTGGGGATCTGCAATACAAACCCCAATTTTTGTATTCTCATCCATAAAGAATGGTGTAAGAATAGCATTCTGAGAAACCCCAGAAGTCATATGAGTACTATTAAATATTAGAATTTTATTCTCACGATAGGTGTGGGTGGGAAATTATGTGATGGAAAATGTGTACAGCAGCCCACTATTTCTGTGTGCACTAGACTGTGGTTAAAAATGGGCTCATATGATGGTTTTTCTTGGGAATCTGTGCCCCTCATGGGACTTTACTTGGCTTCACCCAAATAACACCATCCAATTAGAAAACTAGTGACCCCAAGGGTTGACGGTAATGGAAAGGAATAGAACACAGGAAGGAAAAGTCTGGAACTGGTCACTCCCCCATCATTGTAGTGCATGTGACCCAATGTGGAGTCCTGGCCTTGAAGGGCCAATTCTCAGAATTAAATATCTTAACCAATCTTATTCTTCCATAAAAACATCTTCCTGGAGAATGAGCCTCCCCTTTGTTCAATGAAAATATAGGCATGGCCCTGCTTCCTTCTCCAAAGGAGAATTTAATTGGTCTTATAAAGACAAATGCAGTGATATTTGAATCTGCATGGCCCATCTTTGCATCTTTTTATTAGCTGCTGGAGCCCCTATATTTAACATAATCCACACCCAGTTTGCAGGCAACTCTACAATAATGACTCCCAGCTTTTCAACCTTCAACATTTCATGAATGAACCTTACCTGTGCATATGTTGCTAAGCAGCAAGCCCCAGCTTGGCTCCCAGTCCAACTGTCCAGGCCCTGGCAAGAGGGATTTCCCCTACAATTGATTTACATTTCAGAAGAGAGAAAAAGAACAAACTGGGTCTTCGGTATCCTACTGGCAATTATTAGAGCCATCATCGCTGTAGCTGCTACCGTGACAACCGCTCCTGCATCCTTGGCTGTCTCCCTCCAAAGGGCATTAGCAAGTGCTTTCATATATCCAAAACATTACAACTGGTGGAGAAGAACAGCAAGATTAATCAACAAATTTTAGCTAGACTGTAGGCTCTGGAAGCCTCTTGTCTGGCTAGGACAATATCAATAGCACCCTGGACCAGATCCTCATTAACTTGTGACTAGGAGTTTACCTCCTACTGCATTACTTTGACTCCCTCTAACAAGACTTTGGGGTAACGGAAAACTCATCTTAATCAAGCCTTTTCCTCCTCCTTGAATCTCTCCATTGAAAATCTAAAACTTAGGTTACAAGTACGAATACAGGAACTCCAACAAGAAAGTCAACAAGCTACCATTAATACTCTCAATGATATCTCTACCTGGCCCTATCTAAAAGCTGGTTCTCTGGGCTCAGTCTACGCTCTTGGTTTTTCAAGGCTTATACTGCTTTTAATGATCTTTTTTCTCATTATAGTCATCAGGGCAAGCCACTCCTGCTGTTCCACCTGGAGGACCCAAAACACACTTGCAGCAACCACACAGATCCTCACCACCCCCTTTGATAGCCCACCTACAAATCCTAATAAATAAAAAGGGGGAACTATGAAGTTATTCTTAGAAAATGAATTGTAAGCCCTAAGGGGGTAGGTACTATGGAAGCAGCTGAAATGCCAGCAGCCTTCCTAGTCTTGAGCTATTGAACACAAAGGACAGGGTCCCATGATCCCCTGGGGCTGGGCATCAGTTAAGAGCTAGGGACGAATGTAACCCCCAGTCCACTTCCTGCCTTGGGTGATTACTAGTGCAATCATCCTGCTCCTCCCTTATCCCATGACTGCCTTCCTGCGTGCCTGCATGTAGGGGAGGTGCAGGCCTGATTTACATCTTTTTATTCCTTCCCCATGCTTTGATATATTTGTCCTTGCTTTTCTGATTAAAACAAAACAAAACAAAACAGAAGCTATGTGCAGAATCTAGCTGCTGCTGCTCTCTGTCACGGAGGCAGTCCTGCATGTTTGCTCAGATCGTTGTCTGAGAACTTTATTTCAGTGCACGGCAAAAATTTACCATTGTTTTTGTTGCTATAACTATGAAAATACTATTTATAGATAAGTCTTGTCACGTGCTATGCTTGTTTCCTCTCTTGGACAGCGTTTTTTTTCCCCCCCTCCATGGTGTTAATGCTACCATCTTGATTAGTTTAGTTATCTATGTGTCTGTCACCATTTCATTCTCAGATAGCTGCCAGAAGATTAAATATTCTTTCAAAGTTTTTAAACACTTTAGGTTAGTCTATGAATTTATTCTTTTTCTTGACATCACTGTAAGAGTCCTCTACTGATTTTAGCTCGAACCAGTTACTCTCTGGCCAGATGCCTGAGAATAATGCTTTTCTACTACCCTTATCTCATAGACCCCTGTTATGGATTGAATTGTTTCCCCCAAACTGATAGATTGAAACCCTAATGTCCAGTATCGTAAGATGTGACTGTATTTAGAGATAGGGCTTTTAAAGAGGTGATGAAATTAAAATGAGGTTGCTAATGTGTGCCCTGATCCAATCTGACTTGTGTTGTCACAAGAAAACATTAAGACAGAGCTGCACTGGGAGCATGATGCACAGAAAGACAACCATGCAAAAGGCTGTCCACCTTCCATCCAAGGAAAGAGGCCTTACAGGAAGCTGGCTCTGTACCTTGACCTTTCACCCCCTAGGACTCTCCATCCTACTACTATTTAGGCAGAGTATATTCTCCAGATGGTTTTTGAAAGAGTGAATAGGAGACAATTTGAGGGGAGTTTGTCCTCTCTGAAAGTATCTGTATTTAAACTTTATACTTATATGGTAAATTTTCTGGTTATAGAATTCTGGGTTGATTATTTGCTATGAGCCTATTTATTCCCTCTCCTGTTATGAATGTTATATACCACATATCTAGAATTTCAGTATCTATCTACATATGAAACTTAACATTTGAGGATAATCACTACCTATCCCCCTTCCCATGCAGTGCTTGAACCACATCTATTCCCAGATTTACTGTCATCCTATAATTCAGTTTTATACTATTCTAATACATGAGGGCATTATTTTGTCTTTGCATGCAAGCAAGTTTTATTCAAATCACCTATATATTTTGCATCTTTTTCTTCATTAGCTCTTGCTTCCCAAAACATCCAAATTGGACCATCTATCTTTTGCCTGCAAAGGATGGTTGAACCTTGGTATTTGTTCACTCTGCAAATGATATCTCTCTCAAAATGCGGAGAGATTTTGGTCATTTAAAAATTTTTTCTACACTATTTTCTCCTATGGATTGTATTTTAAAGAATTCAGAGGCTATCAGTAATTCATAGTAATTTTAACAAAGGAGGAAGTAAAAATGTACATGTGAAAAGAATAATATATCTGTCATGATAGGCTACATCATGCTAAAGTCAGGAACAACCTCCACATCTCTGTGGTCTGAAACACCAAAGGTTTTAATTCTCATTCATGCTCCATTTCCATTGTAGCTTCCCTGGAGTCTCTACACTACGTTATTACCTTCTGGGACACTAAACAGCCTCCATCTGGAGTACTGGGTTCACCATGGCAAGGTTGGGGATAGAGGGAAAGGGATAAAGAAAGAGGCAGGGCCCCTGGGTGGTGCAGTCCCCTGAATGACTGAGTTTTGATTTCAGCTCAGCTTATGATCATAGGGTATGAGATCGAACCCTGCTTTGGGCTCTATACTCACATGGGATTCTGCTTAAAACACTCTCTCCCTCTTTGTATGTCTCTCTCTCTCAAATAAATTTTTAAAAGAGGCAACTAGTTGATCTGTAAATTTTACCTCCCAAAGTAAAACATGTATTCCCACTCACATGTCATTGACTGAAGCAAGCTACATGACCACTGTCTAATTCTTGGGATCAGCGATGCCTCTTTCTATGTGCTCAGAGGAGAACTAGAAATACTTGGTGAACAGCTTTAATAAAAACTACAAGGAGCAATATAAGGAAAACATTAAAAAAATTAGAGTAACAAAAAGTTAGTGTTGAATTTGAGGTGAATAAACACTGTTGAAAAAATTTTCTTGGCTAAATCAATTTCCAAAAAGTTATTAATGGAAAAATATTCAAGTATAAATGACAAACTTTTACATTCTCTAAATCTAGTTTACTCTTTATGGATTATAGCCAAATCAAGAACCAATTGTTTTTTATTTTTAAAAAATCACAATAGAATATTTACAACCTACATTAAGAAAAAAAAATTTTTTAAGATTTATTTTAGGGAGAGTGAGAGCAAGCACAAGTGGGGGGCGGGGTTTGGGGGGAGAGGCAGAGGGAGAAGCAGACTCCTTGTTGAGTAGAGAGCCTGAAGTGGGGCTTGATCCCAGGACCCTGGGATAATGACCTGACCCGAAGGCAGGCACTTAACTGACTGAGCTACCCAGGTGTCCCTAGGACAACATATTTTGAATAAAGAAACATGTCTTAAAATAATGGCCTTACCTATGTATGATGCACAGTCTAGGATAAATATGAATGCTGAGGAAATCTATTTTATCCTAGTTTACCTATGTGACACAATTACAAACCCAGAATAAGGCATCAGGAATCTCTAAATTCAATATCAGGGTCACTGAATAGCACAGTAGATATTTGACAATATAGAAATAACAAAGGATTTTTAAACATAGCATAAAGAGAGTGGGTGATACAGAGATTATAAATACCATGTTTTGGGGATCCATGTATAAGCAACTTTTTTTTGTTCAGTTTTTTAAAAATAATATCCATAACTAATATGGCGCTTGAACTTGGAATCATGAGTTCCAGAGTCTTATGTTCTACTGACTCAGCCAGACAAGGGCCCTTATTAGCATGTTTTCTCACAGATCTTTGGAGTTTTATTCCCATTCAAAGAGTACCAATGACAAAGACAAGTATTATTGTAACTGTAATAATCCATTTGTGCTCTAAGGAGCACCAGGACTGTGTTTATAACACCACGTTTCCAGATATTGAAGAACTTAATTAGTATCCAGGTCATTTCCCAGTATGAGCCCTTTTCACTGTGACACTAAATGGCTATCATTATTTCATAAGTATCTCTCCCTGAGATTCATGGCAGTCCTTGAAGCTCCAACTCAACCACATCAAAGAAATCTTATTAGTGTTATTAAAATTACTATCAGCCGAGAGCTTTACATAAATTAACTTACATAACAATATCTTATTAAATCTCAAATTCTTAGTCTAAATTTTGAAAAGCCTAAATGAGATTAATGAAGTGTTCAATGTTCACTCTTAGTTGAATTGAAGGGAGTATGTAATAGATCAAATAGTCTCATGTGTCTTTTCTACTCTGCTTAATATTTCTATGCTTGAAAGGTCAGGTTCAAATTAACATCAAGGGATTTTTTAGAAAGGCTATAGCCTGAGCTCTATGGAGAGCTCTTCTCCATTTCACGACCACCTGGAGTCCTTACTCAATGCATTCCAAAAATGCTTGGTCTTGAGGATCATCACAGTTGACTGTGTCTCAGGAAAAAGCTACGTATAATACTGTTACTCTGGTAGGGAAGAAGGGCCTTATAGAATCCTATAACCCATAAAGAAAGCTCATTTAATAATAACTTCAACAGTTTTCTAGTAATGTTCACTGTCCTAAATCTCATTTGGTTTAATTCTCTTAACACCTTTAAGAGGCAGATACTATTCTTACTTGAAACGTAAAGAAACAAAAGCTTATAGCAATTAAGTACACGTGCCCCGGATCTTATAGCTAGTAGGTGCTACAACAAGGACTTTGATTAAAGTCTGTTTTTTTTCAAAGCTCTTCTGATATGTTATTAGCACTTTAATTGTTGCCAAATTGGTGTCCTGAAAGAATTTTTCTAATGTCTTTATTGTAGTAATGATCTTACCAAATAAATTTTTCTTCGGAGATGGTACAAAAGTACATTTCTGCAGAGGAAACACAACATGGTGTCTTTTTACACCAAACCTAAACATTAGATTTACTTGCAATTCACGTGATTGATTTAAAATGAGAATGGTTAGGTGCAGCGTTGAAGTGGAGTACTTGTCATAGAACCTGACCTATAGCTATCATTTCTCAACTTACAGGTAATCAAAATCTGTCAATTTCTTATGCTGGTTTGTTTCTAGGGACCTGTAAGGGTGAGAAGCTCATGAAGGATTGAAAAGGAGTTTCAAATTGGAATTCTCTTTTCCAAGGGCTTGTCACATCACTGGATTGTTTTATAATACAAGACAGTGAGACCAGATGTATTGGCATCTCTACACACCAGTACACAAGATTTTATCTATTCATTGACATTTATTGATTGCTCTAAGACAAAATAGGTATATGAAATGAGAACATGGGAGATGTTCAGCTTGTGAAAAAGGAAGAGAAAGGTTTAATACAATATGACATAAATTAGTAATTTTTCTTCATTTACAGGACATTCTTTAGTTAGGAAGGAAATTATCTCTGCTGTATGCTTCTTTAACTGCTAGAGCGGAAACAGATCAAAGAAAAATTCTTATCAGTAGTAAGCTGTTGGCCAAACATGAAACTTGTGCTTATTAGGCAGCAAATATCCTAAGGGCCTAGATTTTTAGAAAAAAAAATTTTTGTTATTACTTTGTTATCAGAGTCAAAGTAAGTTTAAGTGGCAGAAGCAATTAGATACTAAAATTATGGAATAGCAATGCAGTGTATTAAATTGGAGAAAAATAGAATGAGCAATATGAACTCATTACCATTGAGCTAAATTACGACCTTATGGAGCTTATATCCCAATTGTCTTCCCGCTAGAAGTAGCCCAAGAACTAGGTCTACCTCCTAGAGATCCTTCTTCTGACCCAAATCCTCCAGTGCACTTGCTGGGTCCATTTGGAACTCTGTCCTATTCTCCTCACTATAAAGAATCAGAACTTCTTAGGAATGGCTGATTTGATGGCCAGGGCAGAAGTAAGCAGGATAATGCCAATCATCCTCTTAAAGACCTGTCAGCAACTTTTAGGGGCAATACTAGAAAGAATACTCAACTTAAACTAGCTCTTAATGTCAAATTTGATAATCTGAGCATTAAAATAAAACTAAAAATGTTGATTATAATGGTGGTAAAGATGACAACTGGAACATAATGAATCTATACAAGAACAGAGAAATAAATATACAAGAGAAAGAATAAAGTGTGTGGAAAAATAAAGATCAAGCAAAATTAGGGTGACTGTAATAGGATATGACTAGTCCTGTTCACTTTAAAATGTAGTAAGGTGTGTTCGTTTTTATACATATATTATCTTTATATATCAGTTACAGAAATATAAATAAAAATTTCTGTTTAATGGAAGAACAAAGAATAATGAGTAAACCACATAGTTCAGGGAAAGTAGATGCTACATTGGGAACAGGAAGGACTAATGAACACCAGGGGTCAGAAAAAATAACCACATGTCAAGAGAGTGAATAAAGTAATGAATAGATAGAAAGGAATTATTTACTGCACCTGTGTGGTGCAGTTGGTTAAGCCTTCAACTGTTGGTTTCAGCTTGGGTCTGATTTCAGTGTTGTGAGATTGAGCCCTGCTTCAGGTTTTCTCTCTTCTTCTGCCCCTCCCCCTGCACATGCACACATGTGCATGCTCTCTCTCTCTCTCTCATTTTTTTTTTTTTAAGATTTGGTGGCATCTGGGTGGCTCAGTCAAGTGTCTGCCTTCAGCTGAGGTCATGATCCCAGGGTCCTGGAATCGAGTCCTGCATTGGGCTCCCTGCTCTATCAGTGGGGTGCTGGCTTCTCCCTCCCCCTCTGCCCCTCCCCTTGCTTGTGTTCTCTCTCTTTCTGTCAAATAAGTAAGTAAAATCTTAACAAAGAAAGAAGTAATTGTTTGTTATTAATAATAGTTCATAGTAATAATAGCTTTCACTATGTTCTAGTACGTTATATGTACTAACTCTTGCAATCCTTCTAATAGCTCTGTGAGTTAGATATTATTATTCCCATTTTACAGATGGAATCAGACCCAGAGATTCTGTAATATGCTGGTGATCACACAATTAACAAGGTTAATTGTTAACAATTAACAATTCAGAGATGTGATTTAACTCTAGGTATTTAGACTCCAGGACCAGTGTGCTTAACTTCTACACAATCAAACATTTCACAGGGACACTTTGAGTTGAACTATTCAGACTCACTCTTTATGTTTCAGAAGGAAAGCCCATAGATGCTCCTATGACTTAAGGTAATTTTAAGATGTTAAAATTATATTTCACACAGTGGCCAAGTTAGACTTTTAAAAAGTCATATTTGTGATGAGGACATCAGGCCTCATAAAACAGGCCATCATAAAACATGAAAGTGTGTGCTTAAAAACCACATTGATGAAACAAAGTTAACTGTTGAAAGGAGTTTAGCCTGACTAGTGCTTTGATCTTGAACCTCCTTGAGAAAAGCAACCAAGAATCATTTGATACTTATTTTTTCTTGTTGAGGAATAATTCACATATATAACATTCACCCATTTAAAGCATATGATTCAGTGGTTTTACTATATTCAGAGTTGTGTAACATCATCACAGTCTATTTTTCACCACACACACACACACACACACACACCCACTCACCACCACCACCAACAAAAAACGCTTTGCCATTAGAATTGATGAATCTTCTACGCAGTATCTCTAACCTCAGTGTGCTTGAGAAGATATTTGGGGAGAGGAGATCTGCAACCATTGCTGAAACCCTCAGAAGGAATCAAAACATCATCACTGAATCCCTAGAGGTTATGAAAATAAGAATGACAATGATATTAGAAATACATTAAACCGGTCTAGGAAAATAAAAGAATCGTATTAAGCCTATGGTGCTGATTTTTAAATAAGGGGTGTACACATAAATTTAAAAAGGAATTTCTGTGGTCATTTTTGTATATCTGGTTTGTAAGGGGTTTAGAAATGAACCATATCAACATATAATTGTTAAAGGAATATAATCATATTTTTAGAAAAAGATGTATTTATTTTAGGGGGGAAGGAGGGAAGGGATAGAGGGAGAGGGGGAGAGAGAGAGAGAGAATCTTAAGCAGGCTCTGTGCTGAGCACAGAGTCTGACATAGGGCTGGATCTTACCACCCTAAGATCGTGACCTGAGCCCAAATCAAGAGTTGGATGCTTAACTGACTGAGCCACTCAGGTGCCCCAGGATTGTAATCATATTTGTAATGTTAAGATGTCCAAGAAAAAAAATTTAATCAATTTTACTTTATTTCAGAGTAATTGAGCATTTAAAATCTGCAAATATATGAACTTTTATTTATATTATACAGTAGTTTATATAAGCAATATCCATATTTTTTCAAGCCATTGTACATTCTATTTGCAAATACTAATCCAGACTTTGGACTTCTATATTTATTCTTGATTCTGTTAAAAAAGAAAAAAACAAAGTGTCTTTCCATACCAGGAAACAGACTCTTCACTGTAGAGAACAAACAGAGGGTTACCAGAGGGGGGGAGGAAGGATAGTGGATGGGTGAAATAAGTGATGGGGATTAAGGAGTACACTTTTCTTGATGAGCACTGGATAGTGTATGGAAGTATTGGGACACTGTATCATACACCTGAAACTAATGAGGCACTATGCGTTAACTACATTTGAGTTAAAATTTTTATAATTTTTAAAAGATTTTATTTGTTTATTTGACAGAGAGAGAGAGATCACAAGTAGGCAAAAAGGCAGGCAGAGAGAGAGAAGGAAGCAGGCTCCCCACCGAGCAGAGAGCCTGATGCAGGGCTCGATCCCGGGACCCTGAGATCATGACCTGAGCCGAAGGCAGAGGCTTAACCCACTGAGCTACCCTGGTGCCCCTGGAGTTTAAATTTTTAAAAAGAAAAAGATGTGCTAATAATCCATGTGTTCCTCTTCACAATCCTGTGCTCTCCCCATACATTAAAGTTCCTATGAATGATTGTAATCTTATGATTACACGTTATTTTCTTACCGGTATGGCGCAATATTATGAAGTCTATCTGGACTACCTATTTCTAGAGTTCTCCTCATTTAGATCCCCATCTGTCCAATTATTTATAAGAAACTACTCTGAAATGTTGGTTATTCAAGAGTATTTACTAAACGTGACTGAAGGGCTTTGTGAACTGAAAACCACTTAGTTATTTAAACAGTTCTCTCTCTATATATATATACCAATATATGCATATATAGGTATAAAATAGTTACTTCTTATTGTCATGATGTTTACTATCAGTAACACAGCTGCTTACAGTGTAGATTTTGTTTACAGAATTTGTTTTATCATCAGTTGTGCAGAGGTCTAGGCATTTCTTGGTTATAACAAAGTTCAATTCCTTCAAAATGGACCCTGAGAAAGGCTTTCTACAGTTGTTTGTTATCAAGGAAATGGTATATATTCTTTATGCAGTTCTTAGTTCTGCAAACTCCTCTGTCTTGTCGAGTGTGGAATTAGAAAGTAAATTCCACATAATACTGAGTTTTTAATAGGAAGATAGCCATTGGGCATCTGTTGATTTTTCAGGTATTTAGTGTGTAATCTGGACCAGTCTGTTCTAAGTGCCTTATAAACAATGCTTCATTTCATCTTTCTAACCAGATAAGGCGGGCACTGTCGTTATCTCTATGTTCCAAGTGAAAACTGTTGTACAGAGGTAAGAAAAAAAAAAAAGTGTGGGCTGAAGCTAGATTCTCACAGAAGTTACTGGAACTTAATTGGTGCAGGAGTCTCCTAAATGAAAGTGGCATGATCAGACCAATCTGAAGGAGCCGCACTTACAAACACATTATCCACTAAGACTTGTCTCTAGTAGAACAGTGACTATTTTGTGACTTGCCCCAAGTCCCATAAATCATAAATAGTAGAGATAGCTTTTGAACCCAGGCAGTCTACCTCCAGGACCTACACCCTTAAAATCCCATGGAAAGGGTGCTAAGAGCACCTATTCCCAGAAGTCATTAACTCCTGATTCTTTTGGCTCATACTTCAGAGCCCCCAAGTCTCACTGTCCAGTTCCCAAATGCCTCTTAGTTTGTAATCTGTTCCATGCGGAAACCTGTATGTGCTTTAGTTTCTCCTTACATCCAGAGACATAAATTAGTTTAAACTCAGTAACTTTTCAATGATGGAGAAAAGGTTTTAATATTGCACAAGAGTGGAAAACACTGTAACTAAAATCTATAGAAAATATGTAATGAATCTTGCAAAAATTAATGAGGGGAAACGTCACTAAAATGGTTTGCCAGGGCAGCTGTCATGCCCTACCACTCACAATCAACTGATAACCCAACAGGAAACCATGGACTTTGCCCGAGGATATGAATTACAACTATACCAACAGGGGGAAGGAGGTCTTCCTCCTCCCCCAGCAACAGCCCAGCCAATGAGAGACAGCCATAGTTCAGCCAATGAAAAGCCACTATACTTAGAACTCCCAGTTCACACCATCAGATTTTTTTGTTTGTAACAACCTTCCCCCAAATACCTGCTTTCCTCTTTGAAAAAGCCGGTTTCTCTCCTTTGTTTAGTGAAGTTACTATGGTTTTGCTATAGTTTCCTTATCCCGTATTGCGGTTCTCTCTTGTTTCCAAATCCATGTTTTGTGGGTAAAATAAGTGGTAGTTTTATGTTTTAAGGTCAGCCATCTACTTTCAGCACCAACACTCTGCCGGTGACTGAGCACGTGCTCCTAGGGGTTGTAGGCAAATCGGGGAAACATAACCAATCAGTTAAAGATACCTGTTTTCTTTGTTATAACTTTGTTTAACTTTGTTTCTAAGTTATACTCATTGGGGTTTGATGACATCTTTTAAATCATATGGGGAAAAAAATTGAATGTTTAGATAAGCGTTTCTCTTTCCAATAGTGAGTATGTGATGTCTTATTTTCAACTACTGTTTTCTGTCTGACTTTAGTGATAAAATTCTCAATGATCGCTAGCGTCTCACATAAATTATTGGGATTTATTTGCTAAAACAAACTTTTGAGTAGACATGGCACGATCTGATCAAGTCTAAGGAGCCATAGTTACAAGGGCATTGTTTAGTAAAAGAGTTAACCAAGTTTATCAGGGCTAATGTTTTAAAAGGATTAAACTGATGTATTTGAATTTCTCATTAAATAAGGATCCTTTTGTGTTCTTCAGACTGTAAAGCCACGTCTTGAGGATTATCACCTAAGAGTGAGGAGGTAGGGGGGAGGGGTAACACTGTGTCCTTTTTTTTTTCCCAAAGTAGCAGTTTCAAGGCTTGGTTTCATGGTAAGATAATTTGCTAAATAAATATGAAGACATGGCACAGAGCATTCTTCCACAGTGTTTACCCAACACCTTAGACACAAAACCTGTGGTGGAAGTGTAACCAATTAACACAAGTTTGCTCTTTGGTAAGTCATAGATAGAAACTATACCAGGTAGAGCTGCACAAAGGAAACTTTATTTCCAGAAAATAAGGAGATCATGGGGAAAAACCTACAAAACTTATTTCCCAAACTAGGGCAAATGAGTTCTTTTCATTTAGGTTGGGGTGAATATTGCGATGGAGGAGCCTTGTCATATGTAGAGCCAGGCATAAAGTCACACATGCCCCTTAAGGAAACATGCCTATTCCTGCATTGTATGTTATGTAAATGAGGCTTGTGCTCCCCCCTGGGAGGAGATTTCAGTGTTACAATGAGATAAAGGTAATGGTCAGTCCCTCCATGGGTCCCTATATGGTCCACCTACATAGGTATGAGTTGAGGGTTGAGTTCAGACTGGTCTGGGTGGGTCAGACCTCTTCCTTAGGGCAGTCACTATTGCTTGAGGTGTACATAGTTTAGGTTTCCATCATGGGATGTTATTCCCATTGGGTTTTTTGCCTGAATTAACAGTTAAACTGGAAATAAGAGTTTAAGCAAAAATATGGGACAAAAATTGGTTAGTACGCTCAGCAAACTCAATACCCAAAGAACAAATAATCCAATCAAGAAATGGGCAGAGGACATGAACAGACATTTCTGCAAAGAAGACATCCAGATGGCCAACAGACACATGAAAAAGTGCTCCACATCACTGGGCATCAGGGAAATACAAATCAAAACCACAATGAGATACCACCTCACATCAGTCAGAATGGCTGAACAAGTCAGGAAATGACAGATGCTGGCGAGGATGTGGAGAAAGGGGAACCCTCCTACACTGTTGGTGGGAATGCAAGCTGGTGCAACCACTCTGGAAAACAGCATGGAGGTTCCTCAAAAAGTTGAAAATAGAGCTACCTTGTGACCCAGCAGTTGCACTACTGGGTATTTACCCTAAAGATACAAACGTAGTGATCTGAAGGGGCACGTGCACCTGAATGTTTATAGCAGCAATGTCCACAATAGCCAAATTATGGAAAGAACCTAGATGTCCATCCACAGATAAATGGATAAAGAAGAAGTGGTATATATATACAATGGAATACTATGCAGCCATCAAAAGAAATGAAATCTTGCCATTTGCGACAACATGGATGGAACTAGAGGGTATCATGCTTAGCGAAATAAGTCAATCAGAGAAAGACAATTATATGATCTCCCTGATATGAGGAAGTGGAGATGTAACGAGGTTGGGGATTAAGGGGGTAGGAAAAGAATAAATGAAATAAGATGGAATCAGGAGGGAGACAAACCAAAAGATATTCTTAATGCCAAAACAAACTGAGGGGGTGGGGGGAAGGGGTGTCAGGAGAAGGTGGTGGGGTTACATTATATGTTTATAAAAAAATAAAAAATTTTAAAAATAAATTTTAAAAAAAGAAAATTGATTAGTACAAGCAGGTAGGGCATAAAGGTTAGGTCTTGGAGTCTAGCTGGTGATGGGAGGAGATACTTGCAGGGAAGGGGGAAGTCTGTCCTTTTTGGTCCTGGAAAGTTGTGGGAGAAAGAAGGAAAAAAGACCAGAGTAAAGGAGGAAATGATAGATATGTTTTAATCTCCTCTTACCTAGATTCCAACTGGTGGTAGGCCACTAGATAAGGTGAGAGAAACACACAGACCAAGGGATTTTATTATCTTCTTAGATTTCTAGAAGAAAATAGTTGTAGGTATTAATTTTCCTAGAGGTGCTGTGGAGCAGAGAAAGGTTATGAGAAATGGCCTTTTTAGGTGACTTAAATGAAGTTACCCCTTCTTGACTTCCTGTTTGGGAAGTTTCTGCATATGACCTCTCTCCACAAGACCTGAACAGATAGCAGGGACCATGCTGCAGATGTGAGATGTTCATCCTCTCAAAGATCAACACCTGGCTGAAGAAGCATCAGACCTTCAAAGAAGCCCAAGCTCTTCATTAGGATCCCACAGATCATTGTCCTTGCTCAAAAATTTACAAGCTGTATTAATACAGCACGTTCCATGCACATGCCTGGTCTGATGATTTAAGATCACCACCCCCTTTCATAGCCTATTCTGTTTCCACCAGTAGTGCACTGTGCAAGACAACTCCCCAAGACAACTCAGCTGAGAGGCTGAGCAGAGCTGGCTGACTCAGGGGGCAGAGGAGTTAAAACTGTAGTGGAAGCCTTGCTGAGGCTTTTCTTCATAACCTAAAAGGCCACCTAGTACTTCAATAAGAGTAGCATGAAAACCATGCAGCCTTCACAGGGATTAAAATTAGAGCCTCAGATTCTTTCTCCAGTTTTTCATATGCATTCTGACATTCAATCCAAAATAATGCATTTGAAAGTAGAACTTGACAGAAACCCAAGAGAAAAAAAAATGCAAAGTAGAAGCAGAAACCCCTCCCCCATAAGCCTGCTCCCTGTCACCTTCCCTTGCTTGATTTCTCTTTTCACTGTTTAATATCCTATAGAATCATGTATTTGTTTTGTTTATGGTCTGATCTCACCCACTGGAGTATAAGCTTCCTTAAGACGTTGATTTGTTTCTGTTTTCATTTGGCTTTGCTTGAGAAATAATATTGTTGAACGAAGTATGGCCAAATTAATTTGCAAACCAAATCATTGCTATGACATTTTAGAGATGCAAGCGCTTACTTGGGTCTGCTTGATGAAAGAGAAACTTGATGGAGGGAATTAGGAAAAGCAGGAGTATCTTACATAAATAAATGAAAAGAAAAAGAATAGGAGGTATCGGTATAAGGAGGAAGAGCAAATATATAAAATCTGGATCACAGGGAGAGTGAATCTGTCTTGATGTGAGTGTAGGAAAAATGAGCAATGACACAGATTAAGAAAACTGAAAAAAAGAGTAGAAGGTGAAAAATCATGAGCCTCAAGTAAATATTACATTTTATCCAATATCAATATTAATAAATCTGAAAAATCAGGAAAAGGAACAGAATGCTAAATAACATGAGTTTCCACTTATTTTTATTTTTTTTAAAGATTTTATTTATTTATTTGACAGACAGAGATCACAAGTAAGCAGAGAGGCAGGCAGAGAAAGAGAAAGAGAGAGAGAGAAAGGGAGGAGGAAGCAGGCTCCCCGCTGAGCAGAGAGCCCGATGTGGGGCTCGATCCCAGGACCCTGAGATCATGACCCGAGCCGAAGGCAGAGGCTTTAACCCACTGAGCCACCCAGGCGCCCCTCCACTTATTTGAATGAGCTTAACTGAATCTAAGTCAGCAATGTTATATTTATTATTTTTTAAGAGAATAAGGGGATTAAACTGTGTGCAAGAGTTTGTGACATATGGATGAAATGAATTATAGAATTTTTTTTTAATTTTTTAAGGTTTTTTAAAGATTGTATTTATTTCTTTGACAGAGACACAGCGAGAGAGGGAACACAAGTAGGGGGAGTGGGAGAGGGAGAAGCAAGCCTCCTGCTGAGCAGGGAGCCTGATGCAGGGCTCAGTTCCGGGACTCTGGGATCATGACCTGAGCCAAAGGCAGATGCTTAATGACTGAGCCACCAGCGTGCCTGAATTACAGATCGTTTTAGACTCACAATCAGTTGAAACCACACTGGACTTAATTTCACTTATCTGAGGAAGAATTTGAAGCTTTAAATGATTCACAAAGGTCAAAATAAGAGAAAATTTTAAGAAAGTGAGACTGCAAAGGAAATACTTTTTAAGAAGTCTAGAGAAGGAGAATGTATTTTTTAACATGTAAAAGATGTTAGTTGTGAATAAAACTCTTTTTTTTCCATTTTATTTTATTTCTCTTCAGTGTTCCAGAATTCACTGTGAATAAAACTCTTAATGTACAAATAGATACATAAGATTACTGAGGAAAGTTGTAGAATCATCCATATTCTGGAGCAAAAATTAACCGCAAATGGATTTCGTGGTTTCCTATCTCAAGGATTCTCACTCTTTGAGTCCATTACTTGTGTATTCATTTATTTACATGCTGTTTTCTGGTATAGAAGATCTTAATATGTTTTCATCAAATAGAGATTAAGAATTCCATAAGAGTACAAAACAGCTACATATTTTTATAATCTAATATATCATGGACACTAAGTGGTTGCTGAATCATACTCCAATCAATGAAACAGACTATTGAAGCTATAATAAAAATTTCCTGGGGTATTGTTGATATGATAAAGGGGAGAGTATTACAAGGAAAGTATGTCAGGGATTATACTTTGAAAGCTAACTGAGTTTTTAATGACAAATCTCATGGACATAATCAACCTTAAAATTGCAAGGAAAGGAGAATCACTTTTACAAATCAAAAGTTTTACTATAGGAAGATTTCTACAGAATTCAATGCCTATGGAAAATTGACATGGACTATAATTAATTATTCATCAGGAAAAATCCCAGAGAGAAATAACAAAAATCAAATTGCAGGCACGTAGAAGGAAATGGTCTAAGGCCAGAGATAATCTATGTCTATTCTGTCAAAATTGTCTGACTCCTTCCTAGAGGATAGAAAGAAACCTAATAGATAGGAGGTTTAAAACCTAACCTGACAGCTTGGAAAAAAAATTTTTTTCAGCCAATTGTTTTCTGTATTTCTCTGCCTCCTTTTTCTGCATACAAAGCTGCTCTGAAAGGTTTGTTGTATTTTTAAGCAAATTTATTTAAAATAGAATATAAGTGCATTTAAATTTAGGAAGTGGAAGGGGTACCTGGGTGTCTCAGTCAGTTAAGTGGCGTCCCTTGGCTCAGGTTGTGATCTCAGGTCCTGGGATCAAGCCCCAAGTCCAGTTTCCTGCTCAGCAGGGAGTCTGTTTCTCCCTCGGCCCCTCCCCTCTGCACCTCAGGAGCTAGCGCA
>ML111971.1:25081-41990 GCA_003697995.1 Taxidea taxus jeffersonii | reverse complement strand
TCATTTTTGTCTAGATATTGAAAGCTTTGTGCAAGTGGGATCCACTGGAGTGAATGAAACAGAAACCATGCAGCTTACTCTAAGCTCAGTTTTACAGAGAACAGAGAAACCTAGCAGGGATGATCAGGCATTGTCAGTTATCTCTAAACGCTTAGGGGGGATTTTTCCTTTCACTCGGGTTTGAGCACTGTTTTTTAGTGTTATTGAGCACTACTGTCCCCTCCCTCCCCACCCTCTAAAAATACCACATCAGCTTTTAAATATGGGCTTTCTGTCCTAGTCATAAAGATCACTGGAGGAACAGACGGATTTAGGTTAGTTCTTGTCCTCACAATTCGTTAGCAGCATCTCCTGATAAATTTAACTTTTATTTTTAATATCTAAAATAACCCATGGTTAGTCATCCAGGTCAAAAATGCAGGTATTATACTGGATGCCATCTTCCCATATCAGAACTCCTTCTCTCTTCTTTATCCAGCTGCCTCTTGTTTGCTAAGTATTCCCTTAACAAAAACAAAAACTGTGCGTGTGTCTGTGTATAAATTCACCACAAAAAAGACCATTTCAAATATCCACGAAGGCATGAAAGACGTCCCTGTTTATAGACTGTACATTTAAACACATATACCAAGGTGCCTGGGTGGCTCAGTAAGTTAAGCATCTGCCTTCAGCTCAGGTCATGATCCCAGCGTACTGGGATCGAGCCCCACATCGGGCTCCCTGCTCAGCGAGGAACCTGCTTCTCCTTCTCCTACTCCCTCTCCTTGTGTTCCCTCTTTCACTGTGTCTCTCTCTGTCAAATAAATAAAATCTTTAAAAAATATATGTACCTGTATACGCACAGCCTGTAATTTTGAGTATGATCATTTTATTTTTTTTTAAATCATTCAATATTTTATTTACTCAGTAATTTTCTCTTCTGGAGTCCACAACAGACAAGTGGAAAAAAAATGCCCCAATAGCAATATAGTTTTTGTCATGTACTTACATCGTCATAGGCATTAAGTTGGACTCTCACTCTTGTCTACAAATAGTCATTAGTCACTAGAACACCTGAAGGTTCCATATGCTCCTGACAGTCCCCCAAGATCGATGTGCTCTGTTATTTAAGATTTATGGCTATGCCCATGAATCATCACTATATATAATTCAAAAACTGGCATTTGCCCTTGTGCTTAAACATTGATTCTCCCATTCTATCAATGTCTACATCTAATTTTTACAAACTATAATCAGCTTGTCTTAA
Organism: Taxidea taxus jeffersonii; assembly: GCA_003697995.1. Lineage (NCBI taxonomy): Eukaryota > Metazoa > Chordata > Mammalia > Carnivora > Mustelidae > Taxidea > Taxidea taxus. The sequence continues at coordinate 40,744 of ML111971.1, read as the reverse complement.
TAAAATAGACAATATGTGTGTATGAGCCAAAATGTTTTAAAATTAAAACTTTAATTCATTAATTAGGGGAGGGAATATTTATTATCTCACAGAAGTAAATATATATATTTGAATTCTTTGGGGAAGGTGTTGAGGAAGTGAAGGTGTTGGCTTCTTGGGAAGGCCCAAAATTTTTTTGACTTGGAAGCCAAACTAAAGAAGAAAGCCTGTTAGTTTAGATGACTGCATGGCATTTGGGTCAATGTAAATTCTGTTCCATGTGCCTAGTCTGCTTCCCAGGTGAAATATAGAGAGAGTAAGATCTCTGGAATCTGAACTGAAGCATATTAGCAAGTTGGTCTTCACACACAACCAAAGTAAGCCTGGGCAGCCACATAAGGTAATTGGACATTCAGGGAGGTGAATTCTAACCTTGTAAGCAGATAAAACAGTGCTGAGAGTACCATCAGAGAATCATTCCCCAGCTTCATTTTTTTTTTTTTTTAAACTCCTGCGGCTTTCTGGTGCCTAAGGGATGGAATCTCAGTTTTATCTTGTCCTAAAATTTCTCTCCGAATTCATCTTGAGCTTCTTTCCCAAATTCATTCTGTCCCTTCCCATACATCAGATTTCTAATTGTCTCTCAGGAAACGTCAGTGATCCCATAAAATTCCCTTTTCTCTGCATGTTGTTCCCATTTTTCTCTTAAAAACAAGATCTCTTAGACACCTTTCGGGACCAGCTAAGTTGTACCTGTTCACATGTTTTCCCTTGGTTTTCCAGACAGAATAATTGGCTCCCCCACCCCACTGCTACCCTTTACAGGGTTTGTTTTTTTTTTTAAGATTTTATTCATTTATTTGAGAGAGGGAAAGAGCACAGGGTAAGCGGCAGGCAGAAGCAGAGGGAGAAACAGGGAGCCAAGCTGTGAGGCTCCATCCCAAGACCCTGGGATCATGACCTGAGCTGAAAGCAGATGCTTAACCAACAGGGCCAGCCCGGCGTCCCACCCTTTTGCATATGTCTCTGCCTCCTATCACAGCATAGGGTAAGTGCATCTTTAGAGGCATTGATGACCCATTAGATTTGAGAAGAATTTAAAATCTAACGAATCTTAGGGGAATGTAAATTCTCTGCAGAGTTCACAAACTCAAATTCATGCACCAGGGCAGTCTGCTCGAGAAGTTAGATTTTTGGAAAGCTGCTGCACCAGCTCGTGGATAGGATGCTAAGTGGCAACTCAGCTACAGAGCGGGTGGGAAGTGCTGGAGACTGAGTGACAGGAGCGCTTGCCCAGCAATGCAGCCAGGGGTCTCAAAATGCAGGTGAAGCCATGCCTCTACCTTGCTTGTGGCTTTGCTGCCTTTCCATTGTTTTTAAAACATAACAAAGCAGGAAAAAACACCCAGAAACAAAATGAACAAAAATATACAGCTGATCAAGTCCTGCCTGACTTGAAATCTCTTAACCTTTATATCGTCACTGTATCTCACACTCCTTGATCTCTCTGTGACCGTCTTTCTGTCCTCAGGACCTTCAGTTCTTCCACCATAGGGCTTTTTATGTGCTTTTCTTCTCTTTCCTTTATTAACCCCTCCTCACATCAGTTCTACCTCAGGTTCCCCAACCCAACCGCCAAACACCTGTTTGTTCCACTAATCCCAAAACAGCCCTGCTTTCGATTTTTAAATGGTGATCATAGTTATCTGTCTCCATACACAGATTCTGAGTTCCATGAAGATGAGGATCCTTTGTGTGCTTACCCTTACTTTAACTCTAGAAATATGTGTAGTGCCAGGTAGGAGATAAGCAGTAAATATTTGTTAAATGAAGGAAAGAAGGAAGAAGTGAGTGATACTAAAAAGAGTAATTTTTAAATGGATGGATGGCTGAATGGCAGTTGCATTATTCTAATTACACAGTAAGAGGACTCGGGCATTAAGTCAGTATACCAAGAGTAAAGAATTATTGAATAATAATAATTTACTTGTGTATTAAATGTGTCTGTTAGTGTATAAACAATTTGGGAGCCAAGAACTTAAAAAAAGTTCTTTTTCAGGGGTGCCTGGGTGGCTCAGTGGGTTAAGCCTCTGCCTTGGGCTCAGGTCATGATCTCAGGGTCCTGGGATTGAGTCCCGCATCGGGCTCTCCACTCATTGGGGAGCCTGCTTCCCTCTCTCTCTCTGCCTGCCTCTCTGCCTACTTGTGATCTCTCTCTGTCAGATAAATAAATAAATCTTTAAAAAATAAATAAATAAATAAGTTCTTTTTCAGTTGCATCAGTGGTGGAGAATAGACAGCTTGGTGAGAAGAGGTAACCTTTAGCTCTCTGAGGTAAGCTGCTGCTTCTGTCAGATATTTTTCAGCTACGGTTTCACTGCATTGTTCTCTTAGAGACTGATCTTTCCCCCTTTGTGCTTTACTTGAGAGAAATAAAATCTCACCAAGTGTGATTTTTAATGTGAAAACACGAAAGTCCATATGTAACAATACAAATTCCCTGCCACCAGATAAGAGATAAAAATCACTAATGATCAAGAAAATATTTAGCTACTAAAAGACGAGAGAGGGAATAAAAATACTTTGAATGTCTAATAGAAAATTGCATAATAAGTCTCATTGCTTTCGGCATTTAAGTTTGAAACATTTTTGTTTTTTTCAGTAAAATAGTTAAATGATGCTAATTCAAATGCCCTTAACAACAAAAAAGAAAATGCTCTTAACATAAATAAGTTTTGCTTAAAAAATACATTTGAGATTTCATTTCTTTTCAAATATATGTGTGTTATATACACATTCATATATGTATATATACTTTATATATTCAGATAGGTATGTAATATAAAATGATACATAGTAATAAAATTATATAAGAAAACTATATACTTAATTTTATATTTAACATATGTATATACATTAAACATACTTCTATACATTTAGACAGACAAGCTTAGCATTTGGGAAATAGGCTTTTCGGAGGCAGTTTTTAAGAATTTGTCATTTTTCAAAGATTCTTTGCTCTCGTATTGCCTCTTTGCTCCCACTTCTTGGCCAGGTATTTAATAAACAATGAGGCTTGTCGCAGGGGATTTAATTAAGGATGACATGTAATGCATTATCACAACCTTGGAATTGTCCTGTGTCCTTCTTCCTGCCTAGAGAGAAAAACACTAACCAGAATTTTATATTTGTCTTTCATTTGTTTTTCTTTATATTTTTAGCAGATATTTCTCCACAAGAATGTTCTTTTCTGTTATTGAGGTTTCTAGAACTATCCAACCAGTCCTTGTTACTTAATTTCTTATTTAATTATATAGTAAATAATCAGCTGTATTCATGTGTGAGGTTGTTTACACAGAGGAATGGTATTTGTGGGAAGATATTATATTGTATTTATTCACTCTGCTTTCCATGTTTAAGGACGGCATGGTTTTCTGGTATGTGCGCACAATAGTTTCTCTGCTCCACAACTGCTGGGGAAACACAAAATGTTTTTCAAACTGATAACCCGAATGTGTCCTTCTACCAGGAGTGAATGAGAGTTCCCATTGCTCTGTGATCCCCCAAACTTGGCAGCACTATCACACTTTCTAATTTTTCTAATCTGTCGAAATGGTTTATCATCCTATGTGTTTGTGTTGAAGTATGCAATTTTGTTATTTTTAGTATATTCACAGAGTTATGGTTACATAACCATCAACACAACCTAATTTAGGAACATTTTTATCACCCCACAAAGAACCTGTTAGGAGTTACTCTACATTCCCACCCTCACCACTGCCCCCAGGCAACCACTAATGTATTTTACCAGTACAGATTTGCCTACTCGGACTGTTTTCGTATAAATGTGACCATGTAATATGTGGTCTTTTATGATTGCTACTTTGCTTAGCATAATGTTTTCTGGGATGATTCAGTGTTCACATGAATCAGTATTTCATTTCTTTCTATTACTGAATAATATTTTATTGTACAGATCTACCACATTCTGATTATCCATTCTGGAATTAATGGACATTTGAGTTGTTTCCATATTTTGGCTATGAAGGATAACGCTGCTATGAACATTTACATACAAGCTTTGATGTGGGTACATGTTTTTATTTAACTTACGTATATACCTGGAAGTGGAATTGCTGGGTTATATGGTGACACCTTATTTATTTAACATTTTGAGGTATTATCAAACTGTTTTCCAAAGTAACTGCACCTTCTTACATTCCTACCCGCAATGTATGAGGATTCCATTTCTCCACCATCTTGTCAATACTTACTATATATGTTACTAGTGATAGTTGTCTTTGTAGGTGTGGAGTGACTATTTCACTGTGGTTTTCATTTGTATTTCCCTAATAACTAATGCCGAGCATCTTTTCACATGCTTACTGGCTACTTGTGTGTCATCTTTGAGCAGAGGTCTATTCAGATACTTTTTCCAAATTTCATTTGATTATTCTTCGCCTTCTTGTTGAGGTATAAGTTTCTTATGCATTCTGGATGCAAGTTCTCTATCAGATGTATCCTGCAAGTGAGCTCTGTGTCGGGTCAAATAGTGACAGTACTCTGTAAACAGGCATTTTCCAAGGGAATGCGAGACCATTTACATAATGATAATTCTCTGGGGATGGGCTTTCTGAGAAGCCACAGAATCATCCTACCCCCACTAGTCTCTCTAAGGCTGTTGTTTTATCATAACTCCCGTGGTTGTGAAGCTGATGATTTTCTTTTTTTTTAATATTTTATTTATTTATTTGAGAGAGAGACAGTGAGAGAGAGCATGAGTGAGGAGTTCAGAGGGAGAAGCAGACTCCCCGAGGAGCTGGGAGCCCGATGCGGGACTCGATCCCGGGACTCCAGGATCATAACCTGAGCTGAAGGCAGTCGCTTTACCAACTGAGCCACCCAGGCGCCCAAGCTGATGATTTTCAAGGCTACTGTAGACCTGGGGAGAATTGGACTTGTATCCAAAATATATAAATAATCTTCACAGTTTGATAATAAAAGACTTGATTTAAAAACTGGCAAAAGATTTAAAAAGACATTTTGAGAGGAGTTATAAATGACAAATTAGAACATGGAAAGATGGTGAACATGTTTAATCATTAGGGAAATGTAAATTAAAATCATAATGAGATAATACTACCTGCCCTCCAGAATGGAGAAAAGTAAGACTCTTAATACCAAGAGCTGATGAAAATGTAGTGCAACAAGAATTATGTTAATCTGATGGTGGGAATGAAGAAGATGGCACACTTTGGAAAAGCTTGGAATGTCTTATAAAATTAGAAAATTTCTTACATGTTCCACCAGTTCCACTAGAAATTTACCTGAGGTGAATGACAATTTCTGTCTACACAAAATCCATTCAGTGAATGTTCACAGCAGCTTTATTCATAATAGCTATAATTCAGAAAATAATTCAGTTGTCCATCAAAAGGTGAGTGGGTTAACAAATTGCATTATATCCCTACAATGTGATGCTATCTGTAATTAAAAGGGCAGGCCTCCCCCAAAATTAAATAAAGAAAGAAAGAAAAGACCTCCTAAAATATGCAAAAATATGAATGAATTGCAAATGCATTGCACTGAAGAACAAAGCCAAATACAAAAGGCCAGATACAGGGGTGCCTGGGTGGCTCAGTGGGTTAAAGCCTCTGCCTTCAGCTCAGGTTATGATCCCAGGTCCTAGGATTGAGCCCTGCATCGGGCTCTCTGCTCAGCGGGCCTGCTTTCCTTCCTCTCTCTGCCTGCCTCTCTGCCTACTTGTGATCTCTGTCTGTCAAATAAATAAATAATCTTTAAAAAAAAAAAAAAAAAGTCCAGATACTGTATGATTCTATTTATATGACATTCTAGAAAAGACCAAACATTAATGACAGAAAATGGATCAGAGTTTGCCAGAGGCTGGGTTTAGGGGAATAGAATTGACTGCAGTGAGGCTCAAATGGACTTTTTGGAGTAATGGGAAATTGTCAATATCTTGATTGTGGTAGTGGCTACTATATATTTACCACAATTCACTAAACTGCACTTAAAAGGGGTGAGTGTTACTGTGTGAAAATTACACTTCAAGAAATGAGAGAAAATATTTTACACAGATGTTATATTCAACTTTATACTAAAAATATACATATTTGTATAAAATAGAATTACACTTACATTTTACTGGAGAAAATAGACAATACTATTAAGTCCAAAGCAAATGTCAAGGACAAATGTGTAAGTTACACAAAAATAAATGTAACAAAGATGTGTAAAAACTTCATGTAGGAAACTTGCAACTTTATTGAAATCTTTTAGGGTTGATCTAGATAGATGGAAAGACACTATATCCACAGATTTTTTATAAAAATTACTGTTAGAAAGGTATCTGGCTGCCTGGGTGCCTCAGTTGGTTAAGCGTCTACCTTTGGCTCGGGTCCTAATCCCAGAGTTCTCGAATCAAGCCCCAGATCAAGCTCCCTGCTCAGCGGGAAGTCTGCTTCTCCCCGTCTTCTGCTTCCCCTGTTTCTGCTCTCTCACTCACACTCTCTCTCAAATAGATAAATAAAACCTGCCCCCCCCCAAAAAAATGTCAGCTTTCCTGGTTGAGTCATAAATTCAAGTTGTATTTGTTCACTCAGCAAATATGTACTGAGTACCTATCTTTGCCCAAGCATATACCGTTTTAGGTGCTTGAGATGTACAAATGAACAAATCCAAAAATACCTTTGTCAGTTTTGAGTTTACAGTCTATCTGAGTAGGAAATGGGTAGGTGGTAGGGAAGTAAAATAACAATAGACATATGAATACATAAACCTCATAGTATGGTAGAAGGTGATACTTGACTATGAACAAAAGGTAGAGGCAACTCAATGAGTAAAAAGACTGGGGATGGAATTGTGACAGGTTGCAATTTTAAAATGGAGTTTTCTTTAAAATCCACTAATCTGCTCTGAAATATGTGTGGAGAATAAAGTGGATCAAAATAACTAATTCGTTACTGAAAGAGGTATAGAAACTGGAAAGATGAGCTCTATAAGACATTATGACCATTTTAAAGTTACACTAATAAGAAAGTATTGTATTGGTGACTAGTACACAAAGGAACAGAATAAAGAGCCCATAGATATACCTGAAGATATATAGAAAGCATGTAAGTAAAGTAAGAATAGATTATTTGGTTAATGGCCCATGTTAGAACTCAGCTTCTCATATACAGAATAACTTCAAGTGGATCAGGGAGTTAAATATAAAGCACAAATTATTTGAAGTGGCAATATAGGGGCGTATCTTTATGAAATGTTTCCAACAAATTAATACTAAAATTACAACAATTTCTTGAGGAGGGCTAAAAAATGCAACTATATTTAACAACTTTTTAATTTCACTCTAAGTGTCTACTTTCTTAGTAATCAAGAACAAGTGAGTTAAATTTGTAACATCACTCCACATTCACTAAGCAAAGTAGAAATTTCTAATAATAGCAAGGATGTGGAACAATGATTACACAGGAGCTGACAGTGATCTATAACTTCTTTGAAAAGCAAACCATGATGCCCAATAAAGTGTTTGAATATATGGTCCTCAAGTCATATCAAGAATGTTCATAGGATCATGATTTTAAATGAGTTAGAATGAAGCAAATTCACATTGGTACATCTCAGGAGCATGACATTGGGCATGCAAAGAAAATTACAGATGAAAGCCAAAGTATTTATTACATTAAAATAGATTTTTAAAATCAAGGGAAAAGGGACGCCTGGGTGGCTCAGTGGGTTAAGCGGCTGCCTTCGGCTCAGGTCATGATCCCAGCATCCTGGGATCGAGTCCCACATCAGGCTCCTTGCTCAGCAGGGAGCCTGCTTCTCCCTCTGCCTCTGCCCGCCACTCTGTCTGCCTGTGCTCACTCCTGCGCTCTCTCTCTATCTGACAAATAAATAAATAAAATCTTAAAAAAAAATCAAGGGAAAAAAACGTATTTAGGGAAGTAAACATTTTGGCAAACCTGTATAGCAAAGAATGATGAACACAACTTCTTGTGTTTAATTCTTAGAGGCAGGGAAGGAGAGTTACTGGGGAAAGGCACATAGGGACTTCAAACAGTGAAATAGTCTATTTCCTAAGATTCATCATGGGTAGGGCATTTCTCTTTTTTTTTAACTATGATGAACATCATATATATTCTTTTGTGTATATATATTTAAAGTTTTTTTAAACAAGTATTGAATACATGTTAGCCATCCAATTTATACCCTATGGTCATTGTACACATTCCATTTTACATATATATGAAACCTCACTTAATATTTGGCTTGCAAAGGTGAAATTCTTACTGTTTTTGAACTAAAATTGAAAAACAAATTTTAATGGAGCCAATTTAACCTTCCATGGAGAAATAAAGGATGCTTTAGAAAATAAGTCCTATTAATGCAATCAAATGTTACCATTCCCTTTCCAATTCATATAAACTATAAAAGTGATTTCTCTCTTCTCTACATAGCCAAGGCCAGATTGCATTAACAAGTAATTAAGTCTGTCATAACAAAAATTACAATAGGAGTGAAAGCTTGTTGAATACCTACTATGTGTTTGTACCTATAAGTGAGAGAACATAGCAGACAAAAATCTCTACCCTCATGAAGCTCACATTGTCATGGGAGGAGAAAACCATTATAAAGGATATTACATCATATGTTGGAAGGCAAGAAAAGTTAAGGAGAAAGTTGAAGCCCAGAAGGGCAAAGAAGTATAGAGGTAAGGGTAGGGTGAATTTTAAACAGAATGATTAGGAAAGGCTTCCCTGAGAAGGTGACCCTTGAGCTGGTGACCAAGAATGTTAAATGGAATCCTGGGGGAAGAGCATCCAGGAAAAGGAAACAGTTACAGGCTCTGAGGTAAGGATGAGAAATGGCGAGGGCAATGTAGATCGATGGAGAAGGGTCATGAAGGGCAGTGTAAGAAACAAAGTCAGAGAGGCTGTGGATCATATAAGACTTACAGATGATGATAAGAGATCTTGATTTCATTGTAAATAAAACTGACAAATTGTACTCTAATTGTATTTTACAGACATATATTATAACAGGCTCAAGAAGAAAGTAAGCAGAATTAACTGAAGTTGGGCAAAGCAGACAAGCAGGGTGACTGGTCAGAAGACTCAGAATAATCCAGGTAAGTGATGACGGTGCCCTGGACCATGTTTTAGCAGAAAGATGGCGAGATTTTTATATTTTGAAGCTAAGATGGACAAGGCTTATAGCATTCAGATGAAAATGTTCAAGAAAAAGAATCAAGGGTGAGTCCAATGCTTTTGTTCTGAAAAACTGAAAAATCGAGTTGCCATTCCTCTACTCTCGCATGAGGAAAATTGCAGGTGTAGCATGTTGAGAGAGAAAGATCATGAGTTTACTTTATTCAGTTTGAGATTTATGTATGAGCCTGGGGTTCAGAGACAAGTGTGGGCTAAAGATAAAAATGTCAGTTAAATATATGGTGCTCGGAGTCCTTAAGGGAGTGTGAGCAGATAAAAAACATAAGGGAATGGTGCCTGAGACCTGGAGTTTTCCAATATTATGTCTGGAGACAAGGAAAAAAAAAAAAAAAAACAGCGAAAGAGTAAGGCAGTTTGGTTGGTGATGGGGATTGGAAAAGGACCAGGAGTGAATTTTGTCCTGGAAATGCTAGAAATGTTTCACACAAGAAAAGAGTCACCATCTATGGCAGATGCTGTTCATAGGCAGAGTAAGATGTGGATCAAGAACTGACTGTTGTAATTACCAGTATGGAAGTAAGTCACCAGTGACCTTGATAAGTCTCTTGATGGAGGGCGGTTTGGGGCAAAAGCTATTTTGAATGGATTCAAGAGAAAAAATAGAAAGGAATTGAAAACAGAAAAGATAGACAACCACCAAGAATTCTACAAAAAAAAAAAAAAAAAAAAAAAAAAAGAGCTGTTACAGAGAAATGTGGGGTTGAGATTTTTTTTTTAGCAATAGGAGATAGTATATTACCTATGGCCATGAGAATGAACAAGTACAGAGGCTGATTAAATGAGCCATGCCCCTGAGCGGGGAGAGGGAGTGGATCTGAGGTACAAGTGGAGAATGTGGCTTTCTAAAGGAGCACAGACCATGCAGAATCAAAAAAGTGAAGGTTGAGAATAGGGTGTTGATGATGGTACACGTATAGATTGGGTGAGACTGGGAAAAGATGGTGTCTCTTCAAAACTCCATGACCAAGAATCACAGATACTGAGAGTAGAAGACCAAATAGATTCAGAATATGGGATAATAGGATGGCTCATGTTACTCCAAGAGCCCACTTGAAGTTAGTAGTCATGAAGTTTAAATGAGAGTGATGAGTAGGGTAACGTGTTTTTCTTAAACTGACACTTGGGTAGAGGTAGAGAATACAACAAGAGATGGAAGAGATTTGTGGTATATGCAAGAGGACAATTAAAGGGACGCCTGGGTGGCTCAGTTGGTTAAGCGGCTGCCTTCGGCTCAGGTCATGATCCCAGCGTCCTGGGATCGAGTCCCACATCGGGCTCCTTGCTCAGCAGGGAGCCTGCTTCTCCCTCTGCCTCTGCCTGCCTCTCTGTCTGCCTGTGCTCGCTCTCTCTTTCTCTAACTAATAAATAAATAAAATCTTTAAAAAAAATTTTTTTTTAATAAAAAAAAAAAGAGGACAATTAAAGTTTAGCTGTGGACTGTAAACTGATCAGGGAAGTGAGCTCATGAGAGAAACAGGAGAAAGTAAAATTGTTATAGAATTAATGGATTATATATATGGGTTTGTTTGCCCAGAGAACAGGTACTTAAACTCATCAGGATTCACAGTGACTGCTGATAAGTTGTAAGAGATATACATTTTTTGTTGATTGTTGCCTTGTTTGGACTTTTCAATCATTAGATTCAGGGTTCTGTAGTGTTTCATGTATTTCTGTGCACCATATACTCAAAAGTTATTATTACTCTGTTTAGCTTTTACAGCTAACAGTTTAAAGTTTATATAGGCATTTTATTGTATCAAAGCATTGGCACTCTATTTCTATATAAAAATTCTTATTTTAAGTCTTAAAAATATTTTTTTCTCTTAATTTTTAATTGAAACATAGCTGGCATGCAATGTTACATTAGTTTCAGGTGTAAAGCGTAGTAATTCAATAACTCAGTATGTTTATGGATAATGTTTATGTGTAAAGTTGACTGAATGAATAAAATGCTTTAGGTTAAAAAGGAATCAAATAACATTGAAATACCATAATCAAAATATATAAATGTATGCTTCTTTGAGACTTTAAAAGCCTACATTATAGCTATAAATGCCATAATTTTGAGGCAATTGGGAACACACACTGTATTTTAAGATATTTGCAATAGCTGTAATACGATTTGAGAATATCTGATTTCTGTATTTACCAAAACCACAAGGACTATTAATTCAATGGTTTATTGTCTAAATTTTCAACAGAAGAAAACCCTAAATTAATAAAAAATGAAGATAAATTTTTCAGCATCTAAATTTCATAGGTAGGCTGCATTCCATCTAGTGGTAATCTTTGGATTAAGTGTTAAAAGCTGTGTCTGTAGGGCATTCATTTAGGATCACTTTAAATAGAAGGAGGAAAAAGTGTGGAGGTCTGCAAACTTAGGTAGGCCTGAAAGTGGACACATAGTACTTTCAGTCAATCCACTTGAGATAAATCAATCATAGGATGATATCCAACTGCAAAAGACCAGGACAAATGCAGCCCAGTCGTCTATCAAGATGATGAAAGAACAGGTCAGAAGACAGCAAGCGGACTCTGCCACCAACGACCATCATCCTACCTTTCCCACAATTCTGCTTCCCAATCCTCTTTGGTGTGATGTTTATTTTATTTTGTTTTTAAAGTCCATTTTTCTTACAGATCTGTCCCTTCTGGGTAGTCTCTCAATCTTGTGGAAAATCTTTTAATATTAGGATTTTTGGAGGAAGTTGTATTATAAGGGTCAGTAATTATACAATTTGAAGACATTTTTATTATTGAGGTTAATTGGGGTACAGTATTACTTTTAGGTGTACAACACAGTGGTTCGACATAAGTATGCAATGCAAAATGGTCACCACAATAAATCTGGTAAGCGTCTGTCACCTTACAAAGATCCTACAATATTACTGCCTATATTCCCTATCCTGTACATTACATCCCCATAACCTATTTCATAACTCAGAGTTGGTACTTCTGAATCTCCTACTATCTTGCCCTGACCCCCATCTTTCTGGCAACCGCCAATCTGTTCTTTGTATCTATGAGGCTGGGTTTTGCTTGGAAAACATTTTCAGTGTCATACAATACAAGCAAATGCTGGGACATTATTCCAAGATAAGGCAAATTCTAGTATATATGATCCAGTGTATTGTCCAAGTTGTCTATTCATCTGAAACTTTATTAAGTAAAATAATTATTGAAATAAGTGTGCCATTTGCCAAATCAGAAATTAACTTTGTATAAAATTGTTGAAAAAATTACCTCTTATCTCAGGTATTCATATATATACACACACATATATACATACACACATATATTACTTTTACCTTTTTTTGCTTTTGATTCTAAATCACACAAATTTACTTTTCTGTATTTATACAAATTAGTAGATAACAAAATAATATCTTAAACCCAGTATGATTATCAGGTGACCTTCTAACATTACCCAAGGCAGAAGTAGCAATTTTGCGTGGTAAAGATGGCTCTCCATCAGATTATTCTACTGTAATATCTCTGTTGTGACCAGAGAGACCCAAATAATTGTGTCTTCTGGAAGTTAGAGGGTGGAAGGGGAAATTACTTTTTATGACTTTTTAGTTATCAGAACATTTAAGCTTGAAACAATATTGGGTACCTCAACTGTATCTCACTTGTAATGACCTCAAATAAAAATGAAGATATAAAGAAAAGGGTAAAATGAGCTGGTGATACAAGAGAAAGTTTGTTGCCAGGAAATCAGTTGCAGGGGATTGATCTGCTTGAGGCCCATTTTTCCTTCATCCAGGGCAGAGGTATATTAATCAATGCTTATTTTAGTGATTTATTTAGTCTGTCTTTAAAATCATGGGTCTTTTTTTATTTAATAGGGAATGATGGGTACTTTTTTTATAATTATAAATAGAACATATTCTCTTAGATCTACTTAGCATTGATAATTTCATCACTATACCTGCATCAGTGTTGTTTTTTTTTAAGATTTTATTTTTAAGTAATCGTTACACCCATCGTGGAGCTGGAACTCAAAACCCCGAGTTCAAGACTTGCGCACTCTACCAACTACACCTCACAGGTGCCCCTGCATCAATGTTTCTTCACCTTTTTGTGCAACTATTCTAGAAATTTGGTAAAAGCTATGGACTCTTTCCCTAGGAAAACGTACATGTACACAAATAGAAATTTTGCATAGAATTTTGAGGTGTTTACTGAAACCCCAATATTCTTCCAGAGGTACCCTTAGAGTTTAAGCTGAGACCTGTTGAAAAACCTGCTTCTACATTTTCATGTAATGGCAAAGATTCTGAGTGTAGCAAGACCAGTTCTGTACATGTCACGTCTCTAATTTGTTCATTATGCTGGTCTCCCCACTAGAAAAGTGATCTGGGTGCTATTTTCTTTTTCATTCTTGGTGAATATGTATTAACTACATCTTTTCAGTGTAGTTTAGTTCTTACTGATCCAAAGCAGCAGAAGTAAATGATATTGTGCATCAGCCAAAATAATGCATTATTCACAAGTCATATAGGCTGAGGTTACATGACATTTGGAACAATGTAAACCCTAATTATATTTTTATTACTATTAATATTAAATTGTGTGCATTTCTCAGCACATATTACCCTAGAAGAGACAGAAGAAGTGTGTTGAAAGATGGAAGGCATTTTGCATGTATGACAGGAGGGCAAATGGGAATTTTCTGGTTGTTCCATGATTGATGACTAGATCCCAAAGCTGAGAACAAAGAAGTACAAAGCTCCCACTTTCTAAAATGATAACCCCCAAATGGATGTCAGAATCCTCTCTGCAGAATTCACCAAGGGATCAGAACTAGTCCCATAAGGCTGCAGGCTAGTGAGTAGCACAACACAGCATTGACTCAGCCCGCTTCGGATCCAAACCTAGTCACACAGCTGGGGAGCCAGGTGGAAGCTGGTCTCCCCGCCTCTCCGGCCCTCAGGAAAATGAGAATCATAGTAACTATGAGAGTAGTCCTTAAACAGTTCTACTTAGCACATAGTCAATGCTCAATGGTACTTATACCCAGTATTTAGTAAGTACTCAATATTTTCTGTGCTTCAGGGTCTTCCTTTTTATTTTTTTTTTCCCTGTTTTTGTGGTTTCCTGTGTAAATCTTTTTTTTTCTTTTTTTTTATTTAAGCTTTTTTATTTAAACATATAATGTAACCCCACCACCCACCACCCTCTCCCAACCCCTCTTCCCCCCACCCCCTCAGTTTGTTTTATGACCTTAAGAGTCTCTTTTGGTTTGTCTCCCTCCCGATCCCATCTTGTTTCATTTTTTCTTTTCCTACCACTTAACCCCCACTCCCGTTGCATCTCCACTTCCTCATATCAAGGAGATCATGTGATAGTTGTCTTTCTCCAGTTGACTTATTTCGCTAAGCATAATACGCTCTAGTTCCATCCATGTTGTCACCAATCAAGAAATGGGCAGAAGACATGAACAGACATTTCTGCAAAGACATCCAGATGGCCAACAGACACATGAAAAAGTGCTCACCATCACTGGGGATCAGGGAAATACAAATCAAAACCACAATGAGATACCACCTCACACCAGTCAGAATGGCTAAAATGAACAAGTCAGGAAATGACGGATGCTGGCGAGGATGTGGAGAAAGGGGAACCCTGCTACACTGTTGGTGGGAATGCAAGCTGGTGCAACCACTCTGGAAAACAGCATGGAGGTTCCTCAAAAAGTTGAAAATAGAGCTACCTTATGACCCAGCAATTGCACTACTGGGTATTTACCCTAAAGATACAAACGTAGTGATCCAAAGGGGCACATGTACCTGAATGTTTATAGCAGCAATGTCCACGATAGCCAAGTTATGGAAAGAACCTAGATGTCCATCAACAGACGAATGGATAAAGAAGAAGTGGTATATATAATGGAATACTATGCAGCCATCAAAAGAAATGAAATCTTACCAGGGTCTTCCTTTTTAAATACCTATTTCATTTGGCTGTTGTGAAGATTAAGGGACAACATAGATGTAAATGAATATAAAAGTACCTGGCCCCTGGTAAATATATTGGCAATAAATGCATTATTTTGTCCGTAGTTCATACAACCATCTCCTCCCCCACCGTGTGTATGTGTGTGTGTGTGTGAGAGAGAGAGAGAGAGAGAAAGAGAATATGTAAAAAACTGAGAAGTAGAAGAGACAGAGTTGACGGCATGGGTGTGGTGAGCCCTGTGGAAAGGGAAGTGTGTTCTTTGTGGAGAATAATTCCATACAGAAAAAAGTCATTCCTCCACCTGCAAAACAAAGTGAGAGAGAGACTCCATTAAAATCAGAGATGAAGGCCCACTAGCTGAGGCAGGGACTCCATTTCCTTCTTGAGTGTTAGGTTAGCAAAAGCCTTGCTGACGCACCATGTTGCCGATGTTCTTCCTCACTCCATTGGGCGCCAGAGCATCCTTTAC
>ML111971.1:0-24681 GCA_003697995.1 Taxidea taxus jeffersonii | reverse complement strand
CTCATAGTTAAGTCTTTGATAAATTTTGGGTAAATAGATGATGCAAATTGAGGATAGGATAATCACTGTTCAAGTCTTGGAAAGGTTCCCATGCTCTAAAAGAAATACAATGCTAGATTAGTTTAGCTATGAAAGAAAAAAGATTAATTCTGGTTAAATGATCGTAGGAGGATTATCATGTAAGTGTAGGATTGGAATGAGAATTTGAAGAAAGGTAGAGGGCAATAAAGTAAAGGGGAGAAAAATAAAAGGAAACTTATGTGTGCTAACTATACTGGATTGTAAGTGAATCTGGGAAAGAAGAGAGCAGATTCTATGGAAAAATAAAAGATACATCTATAATTGTGAGGAATTCGGCATAATACATCCCCTTCAATGTGATGCTAATTATTTGGACAATTTCCCATAAAGAGTGGTTAGGTATTGAAGTTTAAAGAAGAGAAGGATATGAGACAAATATCAGACCAGGTTAGTATAGAAAACCAAAACTAGTTTCAGTGTTTGGAACAGAAAGTAACTTATCAGAGGATTAGGTAATTTTAACATTGCTGGAAGAGTTGGAGAAGTGAGCTCCATATTGGGCCTCTAGAACTGGCTCTAAAATGTTTCTCGAAACCCAAGAAGCTAGAAAATAGACACTAAAACTCTGCAGACAAGTTTTAAAACTGGTGCAGAAAAGAAATCCATGTCAGTATGACTGATTACCAACAAAAACCAAACGGGTCAAACATATAAAATATCTCCTTATTATTCCTGCTTTTCAAATATCACATCATGGCATATAATTGACAAAACCTAGTAAGTAGCAAGAAACCCAGCAGTGGAGCTTCCAAGTTAGTGAACACGTTGATGTACTAGGAGGATGGGGTGCCCCCCAGAGAGGGCATGGAAGCTCCCCCTCACCCCCATTCTTTATTCTGTGCATCTCTTCCATTTGGCTTTTCCTGAAATGTATCCTTTACAATAAACTGATAATACAAGCTGAATCTAGAAGTTTCTGAGAAGAGCATTTGAGTTTCTACCAGGGCTTCTTGCAATGCAATACACTAGCAGCTGCCATCAAATGCAATCCTGTCACAACTTCGTGATGTTTCCCTCGGCCAGAAATATACTAAGGATCTCAAGAATAGAAGCATTGAGCAAATTATGGCAAGACAGAGCCACATAAAATACTCACTGGATTTTCTCAACAAATATGCTAATGGCGCAGAACAACTTATTGTGTTGTTGTGTGGATGTTTAGTATCACACAGATTGGAATAGAATGGAACCTGTCCCCTGTTGGTGGAGACACCACAAAGTAGTGAAAACATCAGTAAGCATTATAGTTGCTGTAACACAGGATTGTATCAAAACCAACTTCTCATCTAAGCTACTCTTACTACTCATGGTAGCATAAATGAAGAAGTACACTTGAAACTTAAAGAAAAAAAAAACCTAGCACCACAGAAATCGAAGAAATGTACTCTTGGTTTATATCCATCTCTGTCTCCACACACCATCTATGTCTCCCCCCACTGGGGGGAGGAAGACATGAAGTTTGCTAGGGTCAACTCACAACAACTCACAAGGAAGTTTTGTTGTTGTGTTTCATTCAGTGTCGATGTCCTAGCTAACTTAAAGTTAAGAGACGGATTTTGTGAAGTTGGTGACGGAGGGAAAAGTCACCAGGTGAGCCCCAATACATGTATCTGCAGAAATATGGTGCTTTCAAGAAAGAAAATCCAGCTGATCTAACAGATGACTTTCTCTTTTCTGTATTGCTACATAAATTTATTCCCTTTAAAGTACATAATCAGTATGTTTAAAAAATTCTTTAGAAGCTGAACTTGGACTGTGGTAACACTTCAGTTCTTAGTTAAAAGAGAGATCAAAAGCTCAGCGTATTTTTTGAGTTGTTTCCCACTGAAAGAAGGGAGAGGTAGGGAAATGTGGGCAAAGAACATAACTAACATTGGAAAGCATACAAAGATATGGTTTTAGCTTTTCAAAAACAAAAACAAAAACAAAACCCAAATATTTGAGGTGATCACAAATACTCATGTTTTAAAATATTATTACAAATATACTGCCTATGAGTATTACACGGCACCCACATTTGGTTAATCACCAATAATCCATTCATCTAGTCAATGTCCAGGCATGGCCGGTCCACTGCCTACACCCCAGCCTACATTTTGCTTTTTATAGTCCTTCCATTTGGAAGTGAAAGTCAGGATCCTTGCCAATAAAACAACCACCTCCAATGTTTTCAATATTGCTACCATCACCCTGGCAACACAGAAGACAGGACATAAATAGTTGCTCTGCCAAACATATCTCTTGCCTTGTTTTACTCGTGGGAGTGAGAGTTGTCAAGGCAAGTTTATACCAAAGTTAAAAGTAAATTCTGACTTACAAATGGCCAGATTTTCTAAAAAGTGCATCCGCGTTTTATGTGGACCATTAAGTGGAAGTGTAAATAAAATATAAACTCTATGAGGACCAAAAAGATACTTGTGTTTTTCCCCAGCCCTGAGCAGAAATAGATGCTCTGTAAATAGTTACTCAGTGGATTAATTTGTTCAGTGCAGGCATGGGTTTCTCAAGTCAAAGCATATAGTTTGACATTATTTACATCACTATGCCAGTAACATTAAAATATAGCTTTTTAAGACTTTTTTTTAAATTTTTAGGTGAACTCTGTGCCACATGTGGTACTTGAACCCATAACCCAGAGATCAAGTTTCGTCCTCGACCGACTGAGCCAGCCAGGCACCCCTAAAACACCTTTTAAAAAATCATAGCCCAGAATATTTTTAGATGATGGAATTACAAATGGGTGCAGAGGTTTAATTCATTAGTTTCAGATGAATTGTCTTGTATATAATTGGACATAATGTTATAGAATATCATCGATGCTCTTGACACTGAATTGTGTGCTTTTTGCATTTTGTAACATTGTAGGCCCCTCCCTGTCCATCCCATGCCAAATGCTACAGGTTATTTTGCCGGTAAAACCTAGACTCTAATCTAACAGCAGAATTGGGCAAGGTTACTCAGTTTGTCAGAGGAGGCTAAGACATGAACCCCGCTCATCAAAGCCTGCACCCCACTTTGTTCCCAGATTGCCTCCCTTGGTCTCTGTCCTCGATCTCTAGAGTTGTTTGGGCCTTTCTGGAGTTAAAAAGCTAATCTAGCAATCAGACTGTTGTGCTAACCTGGCTTCACTTTCTTAGGATACCTGCCATCATCTCTCCCCAGTAGTGATTTTGGCACCTTTTCCATAGCTCATAGACTTCCCTCTTCCCAGAAGAGGGACAGCGGGAAGCAGAGCAGTCTGGGATTTCTTGCACGTTTAGGGTCTTTTAGAAAGTAGAACTGGCTTTTGTAAATGGTTTGAGAGAAACAATGTGTATGGTAGATTTTGTGTCACCCTAGAAGGAGTCTAACCTGATAATTCAATAAGCCATTCAGTGAGAGCGTAAGGGGGCAGGGGAAACAATGCAGTACATCACTGATCTCCCCAATGAGGAAATATGGTGGCACAGTGATATTTAGAATCAGATTCTGGCTTGAATCTTGACTCCATTACCTACCAATTTATCTCATTTGGATAAATGATCTAAAGCCTGATTTTTCTTCTTTGTAAAATGGTAAATTAAAATACCTGGGTTTCAGGGCTATTGGGGATTTAACTGATAGCTTATGGAAGCACTTTGTAGATAAGGAAGTGCTACCAGTCAATTAAGGGTCTGTCTTCAGCTCAGGTCCTGATCCCAGGGTCCTGGGATCCAGCTCCACATCAGGCTTTCTGCTCAGCGGGGAGGGAGTCTGCTTCTCCCTTTCCCTGCTGCTCCCCCTGCTTGTGTTCTCTTTCTCAATTTCTGTCAAATAAATCAACAAAATCTTATGACAAAACAACAACCAAGAATGCATGAAGTGTGTATTAGTCAGCTTGGGCTGTTGTAACAGAATGCTATAGAATGAAAGGCTTAAACTATAGACAGATATTTCTCACAGTCCTGGCAGATGGGAAGTGTAAGATCAAGGTACCAGCATGGCTGGTGATTGTTCTGGTAATAGCCTTCTTCATGGCTTTGGACAGCTGCCTTCATGCTGTGTCTTCCATGTCGGGGTGGAGGGGGGTACTGTAGTGCCTCTTCTTTTAAGGGCACTAATCCTATGATAAAGCCCCTACCCTCATGACCTCATGTAATCTAATTATATCTCAAAGGCCCTATTTCCAAATAATATCATATTGGTGGTTATAACTTAAACGTAAGAATTTTGAAGCAACACAGTTATAATCCAAACAGCAGGAAATAGTGAGTGGCTCTTGAAACGTAATGGAGATTAATAAATTCACCTATTAAAAAAGAACACAAACTCCCTATCAAGGTGACTACGTAGCAAATACATTTATTTCTCCTTCTCTAAACCTCTATGAAAGGTCAAAGAAATACATATCTAAAAGATTCAGTTATTATTGGAAGACTATAAAATAGAATAAAAAAACAAAGCGGGGGTACCTGGTGGCTCAGGTCATGATCTCAGAGTCCTGAGATTGAGACTCATGTCTGGGCTCCCTGCTCAGCAGGGAGTCAGCTTCTCCCTCTCCCTCTGCCTCTTCTCTCCTGCTTGTGCTCACTCATTCTCAAATAAAGATCTTTTTTTTTTTAGATTTTATTTTTTATTTATTTGACAGAGAGAGATCACAAGTAGGCAGAGAGGCAGGCAGAGGGAGAGAGAGAAGCAGGCTCCCTGCTGAACAGAGAGCCCGATGCGGGGCTCAATCCCAGGACTCTGAGATCATGACCTGAGCTCAAGGCAGAGGCTTTAACCCACTGAGCCACCCAGGCACCCCTCTCAAATAAAGATCTTAAAAAAAAAAAAGGCTAAATCCAAGCTATCATTCCCACCAACAGCAAAGAATGGTAAAGAGATTCTGAAATTCTCTGAAGGGAGAACCTTCAAATAACCCCATGTTAGGGACGTTGGAAACTGGAAGGATGGTCAGCTTAGAAAAGAAGAAACAAATACAACCGCTTTTACAGGAGTGAGTGATTTCAGCATTAGCCTCCAGAATTAAGGTTGAACCAGGAGTTATGCATAGTGTAAGGTCAGTAAAATTGTATAGTAACACCAATTTGGATATAGTGTGATTGGGCATTGGTGGCTATACCCCTCCCAACCTTCATACTGGGAGCAAGAGAGAGAGGGGATTGCCTCATTTTCAATATTATCATGGGTCAGATTCTCTTAATGCTGCTCTTGGCCAGGAGAACAATCGGTATCAGCTAACTGGGAGGTTCCAGAAATCGCCCTCTACAAATCCTCTGCATCCAGCCGCGTGCTTCTAAAGCCAGATTATAACTTCCACCAGATGGCGCCAAACCACAGCCGGGACGGATTTAACTCAGGCCACCAAACCCCTGGAACGGGGGAGGCTGCAACAGGTCATAGGGCACTTACTAACCTTGCTAGAAAGCAAACCTTTATTTTATGCAAACCTGTATTTTGAAGGCAAGCTTCTTGGGTGACGGCAGAATTTACTTTAGTTAGAACGAGTGCTTCTTCTTCACTGCTTTTAAGCAATTTACTTCCTTGTTACAAACTGGGCACCTTTTTTTTTTTAATCACCCTATGTCTAATTTTATTTATTTTTATTTTTTTAAGATTTTATTTATTTGTTTGACAGAGATCACAAGTAAGCAGAGAAGCAGGCTCCCTGCTGAGCAGAGAGCCCGATGTGGGGCTCTATCCCAGGACCCTGGGATCATGACCTGAGCTGAAAGCAGAGGCTTAACCCTCTGAGCCACCCAGGCGCCCCAAACTGGGCAACTTTAATTGGAGAGGTCTGATGACATTGCATGACTATTCATTGACCTAAGGCTTCCAGATTCTAAGTCCTTTTTCACCTGCATGTTCAGATACCTTTGTTGACCCTAAGATTGGATGAAGTTTATTTTCCATTCCCTTTGCTTTTCTAGTTTTTTTTTAGTAATAGTAGGCATCAGGGACAATTTTGATTTATTCCCAGAGTCAAGCTTGTGTCAGTCAGCTCAGAGTATATTCTTGGAACACTGTCAGTCTCCATCTACATTCAACTTAATGTTGATTAGCCATGTCCCCACTGTTCATTATGTTTAAATTCTTCAAAGGACACTAGCCATGAATGAACATTACAAGAAGCTTTGAACATTCAACCTTTACTTTCTCACTATTAGGAATCTGCTTCCTGAGATTTTGTTTACATTAGATAGACATTTACAAAGGCACAAACCTGTTTTTTCTATCCTCCTGTCCAGGGAAAGAGCAGGAGCTGTCAAAATTCTGGCGGCCAGCTACTATTGAAGCAGCATTTGTTGAAAATATGTAAGGTCATACCTTACAACTTCATGCTCTGCGATGATCTTTACCAGCACTCTTGAACATGATAGGAATGCACAATTTATTCATCAAAACTTCTGTTTTCAATAATTTATTGTGAAGTTGGGTTTTGAGATTCCAGTAGTCATAGTGAATTGCCATGGGTCTATTTCCACCTTTGAGGCAACTATTTATCTAAAAGTTAATGCTGAGATTTAAAGAGTTCAAGGAAAAGATGAATCTAGAACACTGATTTTATAGATAAGAAATTTGTGATATAGATAGAACTTGTGGAAAATTATACTCAATTTGTAAAGGAGAAAGGACTAGAAGATAATGTTTCTTCATATCTCCTTACACCCTTTGTCTTAACCAATAATCTCACAGCTCATTTTATCAGGAGACTTTAGGGAGATTCACGATGTATCTGGTGCCAGGTGAAAAAAATCCTTCTGGTAGGTTTCTCCATTGTTTGTTTCTAATACAGATTAATCTGATTCCCATCTTTTGGTGTTTATTATCAGAGAGACGACCTTTTTGCTATTCCAGAGTATATTGGTCAAGACCAAAGCCACTGAAGTCAAACCTCATTGTGAATTTAGGCTCCTTATTTTATTATATCTTGGAAAATTAATCTCTTACTTAATCTCTCTGCCTGTCAGTTTGCTTATCTTTAGAAGGGGATAGCCGCAGCCTCTCTTTTCATGGAGCTAGTTCGAGGTTGAATCCGACAGTGTGTTTATTTATTTATTTATTTATTTATTTTAGAGATTTAGAGATTTTATTTGACAGAGAGAGAGCACAAGTAGGCAGAGGGGCAAGCAGAGGGAGAAGCAGGCTCCCCGCTGAGCAGGGAGCATGATGCCAGGCTCCACCCTGGGAATCCGGGACCATGACCTGAGCCGAAGGCAGACATTTAACCAGCTGACCCAACCGCGTGCCCTCAATAGTGTGTTTATAATGTAGGATGAGGCATATGGTATTCTCAACAGTGTTACTTACTATTATTCCCATCGCTGAGATCCCAGTCATTGCTGCAGTGCTCATCTGTTTATACTACGTTGTCTAATCTGTACAAGGTGAATACAGGATTTTAAAATGTAGTTGTAGGGGTGCCTGGGTGGCTCAGTTGGTTGAGCATCTCAGTCGTGGCTCAGGTCATGGTCTCAGGTGCTGGGATTGAGATGGGCCAGCTGGCTCCATGCTCAGTGGGGCGTCTGCTTCTGTCCCTCTGCCTCTCTCTGCCCCTCCCCACCAAAATAAATAAATCTTAAAAATAAAATAAAATGGCACTGTAAACCTCAGGTGTTGGATCTCTGTATCCTCACAAGTGTATACACAATGAAACTGAGTAATGGATGAGAGGAGATTGGACTGTTGGAGACAGAGCAAAAACATTTACTACGAATAGCCATGTCAGTGAGGAAAGAGTGTCTTACTATATTAGTAGTGAATTGGGACTCAGTAAATTTAGTTTACACTAATGATTTGTAATGCATAAGACTGTTTTACTGCATTAGAAAACATTTTTGAAGTGTTTAAATATTATATTTTCATTGGAATACACTAAGAAAATATTTACATATTCATATAGAAACTTTGAAGTTACCTTAAATTCCACCATCTGGAGAGACCCAGTTAAGTGCATGTGTGTGTGTGTGTGTGTGTGTGTATGTTCTGTAAACTTAAAAGATAACATTTTGATATACATCCTTTCATACGTTTTTCTATACATCCATAATGATTTGAGGAGAATTAGGAGGAGGCCATATGGCTAACAAAGAGAACACTGTTTAAGGCAGAGAAAACAGTAAGTGCAAAAGCCCTAAATTCGGAACATGCCTGGCATGTTCTAGGAACAGTGAGGTATGGAATGGAGCGGGAGTGGACACATGAATAGAAAGCACAAACAAAAAAAGGGGTAGCTTGTTAGTCAGCTGAAGGTGACAGCAGCTTACCTCAGAGTGGTGGCGGTGGAATTGGGAAAAGTGTGATATATTTGGGGAGAGATAGCTTGATATGTTTTGAAGTGATAGACCAAGAAATGTATGGGTGAGTTCAAAATGAGGCATCCTAAAAGAGAGTAGCCAAGTGTGACTCCCAGGTTTGTGTGTGGGTCATCAGAGGACTAGGGCTGGCAGCTGCTGAGTTTAAGAATACAGGGGAAGTGGGTTTGGTCAGGATGTGGGCAGGATCAGGGGTGCCGTTCTGAACATGTTAAGCTTGAGACATATAGTACCATTCCGGTCGGAGACACGGAGTGTGCATGTGTTAACCTAGAATTCAAGGGAGACAGTTAGGCTTGAGGTAGAAATTTGGGAGCCATCAACACATAGATGGTTTTTAAGTTATCAGAATGGAAAAATCACCGAGAGAGTGTAGGCAGAAAAAGAGTTTCATGGTCCGAGGTGTCGGGCACTTGAAACTCTGAGAATTAGGCTGCACAGTGAGCCAAGGAGGCTGAGAGGGAAGGGTCGGGAAGCTGGAGAAAATTGAGAAAGCATGTGATGGAAATATTTTAAGGAGGGAGTGACAAAGCGTGTTCAATGCTGCCTGTCGTTCAAATTGTCCAACCGAGAATGAACCAATGGATTCGGCAAGGTGCAAGTCATTCACTGCCATCCCATTCTGTTAGAAATTCCTTTTGCAAGTACCTCCTCATTCTCAGCTAATGACCTGCTACTTATTTCGACGTGAAAACAGAAGCAGACAGAAGAGGATTTAGGCAATCCCATATGTGACTTGGCCTAGAGGGTACCCTCTTTCCTGTTACTCTCTGTGGTCTTAACTGTGGCCAACCTGTCCACTTGATCAAGAGCCCATTCCCTCCTGACAACCCAAGAACATCACATTGGCAATACTCGCTACCAGCATTATTGTTTTCTTCATATTTTAGTACTTTTATCAGCATACAAATGTCTAGAAATAAGTTTATTGGTCAGGTCAACGTGTACTTTTTTGAATGAAATGGTTCAAAGATTATCAATGTTGTGTACATTCATAAAATCATGGATCTTCAGTTATTCTTTTAGTCTCAGAATCCAACAGTGTTGAGGTTTAACATGATTTTAAACATGGCAAAAGGTACTGTCGTAGTTCCAGGTTTGGTCTAAGCATATATACATAACTACAAGTACAGGACACTAGTTTGCAAATTATCACGACTGTCTGGTGATTGACTGAGATTTTGATGGCATAGAGCTGGAGCAGAAGAACGCCGTAATTTTCTACTTTGGGGAGCAGCTGCCATAAAGCATTATCTCTAATCCCACTATAACTTGCACCTGGAGTGGCCTGATCCTCTCCGTTACGCAATTCCTTCAGGCAAAATATCTCGGATGTTATTTTTATGAGGGGCAAAAAGTCTATTTGCAGTTGTAGGCACAGGGCTGGGTAGTTGAGTTAAAACAGTGATTGATATCAATTTTTTCCCTCAGGTTTAAGTTCATGTAGGGGTATCAGCATTCAAACAACTAATTACAGTGCAGTGTGATTACTTCTTTATTTTTAAAATTTTCTTAAAGATTTCTGTTTCAGAGAGCAAGAGCACACGCAGGGGGAGGGGCAGCCAGAGGGAGAGGGAGGGAGAAGCAGGCTCCTCACTGAGCAGGGAGCTTAATACATGTGGGGCTTGGTCCCAGGACCCTAAGATCATGACCTGAACAGAAGGCAGATGCTTAACTGACTGTGAGCCACGCAGGTGCTCCTGATTACTTTACCTTAATAGGGCATCATGGGAACACATAGGAGGAACAGTTAACACAGCTTAGAAAGTAAGAGAATTTGGTGAAAAGAACATTTACAGGTAGGAGGTGAGGCAGATGGTGGAGGAGCCAACAGAAAGCAGTTAGGGAAAACCTGCGGCCACGTGGACGTAAAGACCCATGGTTCTATTTTTGAACAACAAAGTGAAAAAACTGAAGCAGAAGTTGAGAAATGGAGGCACCTGGGTAGCTCAGTCGGTTAGGCATCAAACTCATGATTTCGGCTTGAGTCATGATCTCAGGGTCATGAGATTGAGTCCCACATCGGGCTCCATACTCATCACAGAGCCTGCTTGAGGATTCTCTCTCTTCCTCTATTTTTTTCCCTGGCTCACACACTCTCTCTTTCTTTGTTGATAAATAAATCTTTAAAAAAAGAAAGGAAGGAAGGAAGGAAGAAAGAAATGGGAAGGTAAAATCAACATTCCAGCATCATAGAAAAAATGAAAACCAAATTTAAAGTTAGAGATTGAGCACATTGACCTCCGAGGTCACAAAGGAGTTGATTTTTAAAACCTTAATTACCCTGCCTGAAGCATTGTGTGAGAAGTCATCTACCAAGGAGTTCCTTAGAAGACAGTTGTTCACCAGAAGGAGATGAAGGTTGAGGACAAAGACGGCTAGCCAAACAAGAATGCGAACACAACACTCTACTGAGAGGACAGAGAAAGAGAAGCAGACCTTTTCAACCTTCTCATGGTCAGATTTCCAAGGTAAAAGTTTTTAAGTGTTAAGGTTACAATGTCACTCCTGGTACTTGCTTGAGCTAAAACTGGCTTGTCTGCCTGAGATCCCAAGAAGATCTTTAAATGTGAAAGAAATTAGTCAATAACCACAGTACTTAATCCACATGATGTCAGGCAATCAAGTCCTTTACTGAATTGAGGGAATGTTTTGGCATCCACAATTCATCCCATCTACAGCCACCCCAAGAATCGATTTTGAATCAAAAATATTTCAGGCAGATCGTGAATGGTGAACTACATTTAGTGTTGAAAGCTGCCAGAATGGAATGTGCGAGGATCTAGTTTTCAGAGCTCTTATAAGGGACAGCACCAGACTTGGCAACCACGTGGTATCGCCTGCTTGCCCAGAGTGCCCAAGGCTTCACCCTTCTCTGCCCATTTATTTCTTCCTTGGCTTCTCTCTCCTCTCCTCCTGTCAAGACCTTTTTTTTCTTCCCCAGAGAGGACCTCATGTCAGCCAATTATATTTTAATTTGATTTCAGATAAGTGTGTTCTTTAGCCCAGGGTTACTTTGCATTTTGGGTCTGAGCATAAATACTCTTAAGAGAATTTCAGGAATTAGCAAGTAGGAAAACTTTGTCCCATGAGAGAAGATTCTTCCCATGGTCTCCAAAAGTGGGCACCCCATAGATTCCAAATCTAGTTGAATTTAAGAACCTTCCAGTTAAAGAAGTCCCAAAGAAACATGGGATTATTATTCTTGAGCAACTGTGACACCTGTTATTGAAAATCTGCCCCAAATCCATTTTCCTTTTCTCCGAAACAATACCCAATTTTTTTCTTTAAAGGATTGTTAATCCCTCCCTCTCTCTCTGTGGTTTGTCTAGGGTTAACTCCAACCCTGGCTTCCAAAATGAGCCTATGATTCCAGCTTAACAAATTTGAGCATTAAATTTCCCTGGACTCGGTGATTAATTCATCATTGGGCGACCAGGGGGAATCAGGAACACAGAGGCACATGGACATTTTCCAGAGCAGGGCAAGGCAGAGACCACAAAATTCGGGGCTTTGGGACTTTGCCTGGGATTGGAGAGGGAACGAAAGTCTCTATTTCCCTGAGTTACTGACTGAACCACATAGTAGAAAGAATTACTTGCCATAAAGATGAGCAGAATGTCCCAAGATAAAGCCATGTTAGGAAAGTGGAGACAAGAAACAGGAGAAAGTGTTTGTAAGTCCTCATCATCTCATTTGAGCCACTGGTCTTTTCAGTTAACATGCATGAGTACTTCTTAGTCAGCTGTAACTGTTATTTACAACTACATCAGGCATCAAGGTATTCCAATTTCTGTCTGTTTGATTGAACTTTTTTTTTTTCAAATTTTAATTTATTTACTTGAGAGAGAGAGAGAGAGAGAGGTAGCGAGAGAGAGCACAAGCAGAGGGTTGGGAGTGGAGAGGGAGAAGCAGGCTCCTCTCCAACCAGGAATCCCAGCTCAGGGCTCAATCCCAGAACCCTTGGATCATGACCGAGCTGAAGACAGACATTTAACTGACTGAGCCACCCAGGCGCTTCGACTGTACTTCTTGATGAAGCCCTGAATCATGTTCCGCCCACAGTGAGACGCCAGCTCAAAGGAGGCCAGACTGTGCCCTGACGCCCTTGTTGTCCTAAAACTTCTTCCCTCTAACCTCCAAAGCCTGATTTATTTTTAATGTTTATTTAACAGGCATTTACACAGTCATTAATATTATCCCAACTACTTTACAAATATTAACACTTAATTTGTTTAACAATCTCATGAGGTACTTTCTATTTTCTGCCTACTTTTGTAGATGAAGACATTTGCCCAAGATCACAAAGCCGGGAGTCAGAGGCAGGTTGGGGGCAAGAATTTGACCAGTGAGAGGACCTAATCCCTTTTAAAGCCTTTAGACCAATGTTACTCAAACCTACCCCCACATAAGCCTCTAGGGAGTTATAAAAAAATTAAATAAATGACATTTCCCACTACACAGTCCTGAGATTCTGGTTTAATTGGTCTGGATTGGGACCTGGACATCAGTCTCTTTAAAAGCTTTATAGGGGGATGCCTGGGTGGCTCAGTCGGTTGAGTGTCTGCCTCAGCTTGGGTCAGATCCCAGGGTCCTGGGATGGAGCTCCACGTAAAGCTCCTTGGCCAGCAGGGAGCTTGCTTCTCCCTCTCTCTCTGCTGCTCCTCCTTCTGTGCTCTCACTCTTGCTCTCTCTCTTTTCTTTGGGGTGGGGGGGGGGGCTTTATAGGTGGTTCTACCATGCAGTTCTTACCAAACCACTTATTTACAAAAAATCAACAATTACCTGGTCCCAGGCTCTGAGCTTCCAAGAAGCAGCTCACTCAAAACCTTGTGGACTTCTATATTCCCACTACAAAACAATACTTTTAAAGATGTATTAAGGCAACCCACGGTAATATATAGTATGTGTAAGTTATAGATGATATTTGCTTAGATTGGAGATGGGACTCGGGTTAATGAAACAATGAATGCGTGATATGGATGGCAGCAAAGCATAGGTATTTAGATTTTAAATAATTGACTCAAGTTTAGCTTCTTGTTCATGCTAAACTGAGAGTAAAATGGGAAATTTTTCCATGCATGATTTATACCAGGCCCATATAAATTTAGTAGAAATAAAATACTGTTCATTTGTATATTTTTTGTCTCCGAGGAATATAGACTATTTCAAACTTGGTCCCGTCCTTTGTATCTCTACTCTAAAATAAGGAAAGAAATATGTATAACTTTATTTTCTACTTCTAACTCCCTCATTACCATCCTTAGCCTCTGAAAGTTTGTCTAATTTTAAGGGGTCACAGATCCGTTAAGTTTTCAGAGATAAATATGGGTGAAAGTTAGGAGTAAAGTGGCAAAGACTTCTAAAAAATAATGGAGAAAACATTTTGCTTTTAAATATCTCCAGGTGTTGGGGTGCCTGGGTGGCTCAGTGGGTTAAAGCCTCTGCCTCCAGCTCAGGTCATGATCCCAGGGTCCTGGAATCGAGCCCATATCAGGCTCTCTGCTCAGCAGGGATCCTGCTTCCCCTTCTCTCTCTCTGCCTGCCTCTCTGCCTACTTGTGATCTCTCTCTGTCAAATAAATAAATAAAATCTTTAAAAAAAATAAAAATAAGTATCTCCAGGTGCATTACTTCTAATGAATCAATGTCCTTCACAGCTTGGACTATTTGTGTAGCATGTTTAATACTTTGTGGTCCTCCCTCCACTCACCCTTCAGAGGTCTTTAAATGTTACCCTTCCAGTTCAGTGTAATTTCAGAGATCTCCGTGTACAAGGCAGATCATAAGGATGTAGACCTGCTTGATTTCTAATTTCTCTTTCTTTGGGGGAAATGAGGAGCTGTCTTCTTGACATAGAAAAGTATCACTCAAGACTTTTTAAATATTTTATTTTTATTTTTATTTATTTGTTAGAGAGACAGAGAGTGCGAGCACAGGCAGACAGAGTGGTAGGCAGAGGCAGAGGGAGAAGCAGGCTCCCTGCTGAGCAAGGAGCCCCAAGGACTTTTTAAATAATAAGGATTAATGTAAGATAGGCAACTATATGCATATTTCAGATTAATATCCTAGTGTCTAAATGCTTTAGTTCCTTTTACTGTCTTTTATTGTGTGTCTTTAAATGAGTTTTTTAAAAAGATTTATTTATTTGTTTGTTTTTGAGAGAGAAAGCATGCATGCACAAGGGCATGAGCAGTGGGGAGGGACAAAGGAGAAGCCAGACTCCCCACTGAGCAGGGAGTCTGATACAGGACTTGATCCCAGGACCCTGGGATCATTACCTGAGCAGATGCTTAATCCTACTGAGCCATCCAGGTGCCCTTTAATGAGTTTTTTTCCTAAGTAGAACCAACAAATTCTTATAAATATACCCTTTAATATACCCTGCTATCTTTATCCATCCTCACAATTTTCATAAATCACTTTGCTTTTTTAAAAAAGATTTTATTTATTTATTTGAGAGAGAGAGAGAACATGGGTTTGGGGAGGAACAAAGGTAGATGGAGAAGCAGACTTCCCACTGAGCAAGGAGCCCAAGGCGGGGCTCCATCCCAGGACCCCAAGATCATGACTTGAGCGGAAGACAGATGCTTAACCAACTGAGCCACCCAGGCGCCCAATCATTTTGCCTTTTACATAAATACATTTCTGCACATGGAAAAACATTGAGTTATTGATTAAATTGGGGAACATAGAAAAAATCGTTCCATGTTCTCATTGTTGACAGCAAAATCTATAAGCTTTATTAGTTATTCCCTAATTAGAGAAAGTTCATTAGGGAGGGTAAAGTGACATTCACTCCTTTAAATTAGCAATATGTAAATATAGAATTACTACTTGAGACTTCTAACTCATGAGGGGGAATGCACTGAGATGTTCTTCAGGTGCTCTAAAGCAATTCAAGACTTTGTGGATATTTTTGACTTATGGAAGACTTCAAGTATATATTAAAACATACTTTTATTAAAAGGAAACAGAAAAACTATATTCTTATTTACTGAAGGATATTGCAGTATAACAAGTAGCATTTGGCAATGTCTTTGACCCAGCACCAGGTTCTGAATGAATCGCTTGATCGATTGTCAAGACTGTTGTTTATGTGTGATGAGAGAGATTTGGGAACTAGTGGTGTTCAATGATTTTCTGATTTACACCACCGGGGGGCACATTCAACAATTAGATTGCCCTCCGCCAAGTTGTTTGTCTATTCCATAATGACTCATTTCCTGTGCTTCCTGTAAAGAGGTAAAAATTACTCATTTTTTTTTAACCTCAGAAATTCCTAATATTTCTATTGACTGTCCTAGCAGCCCATTCATTTCTTTCTGAGACTCCTTTTCCTGAGTTTACAAGGCCAATTGGGCCTTGGATTTGTATCCTCTGTGTGGTAATAAATACAAAGAATGTTAATAATTCTGAAAACAGAACAAGGTAAGAAATGCATCTTCCCAAACATTCTTTATTGAGTGGGCTAGCCAGTCCCAGATTAAACTGTAAGACAGATGAAATATGCCATTGTCTCATTAAAAGAAGGAACCTTTTTGCCGAGCTCCTGTGTGGTTCAATAAACATGTATTGAGTTTTTACTGGGTAAGGCACTGCACTAAGTGTTAACAGGCAAAGATGGGTGAGTCATTGTCATTACAGCCTATTTCTCTATAAACCTAGAGTTTTTCTCTAAGTAGAGTCTCTAAATGGCTATACACTCTGGTTTGCTCCGAGCTGTCCCTTTTTACTTCTTTTGTAACAGTATTTATAACTGCCCATTTTACTCTCCAGGAATCTGGTTTGATCTGTATACATGTTTTATCTTTCATGATGTCAGTCACCATCACAAATAAAATAATGTTGATGTTAAAAAGACTTAATACAGGGACGCCTGGGTGGCTCAGTTGGTTAAGTGGCTGCCTTCGGCTCAGGTCATGATCCCAGCGTCCTGGGATCGAGTCCCACATTGGGCTCCTTGCTCGGCAGGGAGCCTGCTCCTCCCTCTGCCTCTGCCTGCCTCTGGGTCTGCCTGTGCTCGCTCGCTCTCTCTAACTAACAAAGAAAGAAAGAAAGAAAGAAAGAAAGAAAGAAAGAAAGAGAGAAAGAGAGAAAGAGAGAAAGAGAAAGAAAGAAAGAAAGAGAGAAAGAGAGAAAGAGAGAAAGAGAGAAAGAGAGAAAGAAAGAAAGAAAGAAAGAAAGAAAGAAAAAGAAAGAAAGAAAGAAAAGAAAAGAAAAGAAAAGAGAAAAGAAAAGAAAGAAAGAAAGACTTAATACAGAGGCGCCTGGGTGGCTCAGTTGGTTGAGCAGATGCCTTCCGCTCAGGTCATGATTCCAGCATCCTGGGATTGAGTCCCACATCGGGCGCCTTGCTCGCCAGGGAGCCTGCTTCTCCCTCTGCCTCTGCCTGCCACTCTGTCTGCCTGTGCTCGCTCGCTCTCTGACAAATTAAAAAAAAAAAAATCTTAAATAAATAAATTAATTAAAAGACTTAATACAGGACTCTTTCTTAGGAGAGACTGACTTGTATCCACCAATGGCTTCATGAGTTTTTAAAAATTTGGTTTTTATTTTGAAATTATTCATACCTACAAAAATTTTGCAAAAATAGTCTAATACTTTTTATGTTATATATAAATTTTTGTTATATTTTTTGTTATATGTTATATATACATATATATTTTATGTTATATATAAAATATATAACATATTTTTATGTTTATGGTTCAAGTAGATCCCCCAATGGCAACATTTAATAGAACCACAGCAAAATGACAGAAAGCAGGAAATTAGTATTGATACAATACACTTTTCTAATTATAGACCTTATTCAAATTTTGCCACCTGCTCCCCAGATGTTCTCTTTTATTGGTCCAGGATCCAATAAAAGCCCCACATTGCCTTTAGTTACAATTTCTCCATGGTCTCCCTTAATTCTAGAATAGCTGTTCAGGCTTTCCTGACTTACAAGAAAGGTGTTTCAAGGTCCTTCACACTTTTGAAGATATTGGCAGAATTATGTCATAGAATATGCCTGTTTTAGTGTATATGACTTTTTTTTTATTACATTAGGTCATGTATTTTTAACCATAATATCACAGAAGCAGTATAGAAAGCTCATTACTTCATCTTAGGCAATAGTCACAAGACTCCTTAAGTGAAACTACAAAGGCAAATCTTCACTCTTATATTTTGCAGTGATAGTCCTACTTACATGTTGGATATTTAAAGCTTATGTAATAAAGCCCTTTTTAATATTGTACTTCTTTCTCTCACTTTTGTAAATCAAGGATTCATACTGCCGTCCTAGGAGGAGTTTGACTATGAGGACAGTTAATTTATTTACAATTAAATTTACCTGCATTAACCAGAGTGGTCATCAGCTCTGATGCTGAAAAACTCTTTACATGATCTACATTTTATCTAAAAATTCAAGCTGAACCAGCAATTGAAAAGGGCCCTTCCTACGTCTAGCCCTCAATACCTACATGACACTGATGAGTCATTGAAGTGTTTTGTAAGTTTTAGTAGAAAACGTATTGAGCATTTAGGTCTGCCCAGAGTAAACAAAGTGGAGGGTTTTTTCCTAGAATTCAGTAAGATAGCTAAGCAGTTAACATTGCCCTCCTCCAAAAAAAAAA
Organism: Taxidea taxus jeffersonii; assembly: GCA_003697995.1. Lineage (NCBI taxonomy): Eukaryota > Metazoa > Chordata > Mammalia > Carnivora > Mustelidae > Taxidea > Taxidea taxus. The sequence continues at coordinate 6,699 of ML111971.1, read as the reverse complement.
CACAAAAAACAAAACAAAAGTGTAGTACTATTCTTGCCTTAAGGATTTACTCATAAAAGTCTTACTTTATAAGGTATTCAATTCTTTATGTATATAATGCCTGATTCGTTGGATTTGTTTATATATTGAGAAGGATTAGGAAAGTCACATATTATCTGCAACTTCCTATTTGTTGACCCAGGAAGGACTCAGTATCGCTACTACACAATAAATTACTCTCAGTGCTAAACCACAAAATTATACATTCAGTTGCTGGGGCGAGGTTTTTTCTTTTCCTTTTAAAAGAACTGTAGCTATTCACTCACAATATGTGAGAACTTACAAATGCCGTTTAAGTAGTTCCTCTTTGTGAAGTTTTAAAGAAGAAAATGAATAAACATCTTTCATCCGAAGATTCATAGAAAACCATTACAGTGAACCAGCAGAATTGGTGAAGCTGTGTTTTTTATCTAAGTATAGCTCTGTAAGGGAATATACTTTGTTTACTAAAAAAAGTACAATGAAAAATTCTATTGCTTACATTTTGACGACAGAGCTGCCTCAGTATTATTCAGTCTGCATGTACTGTAAATTAAAGGGGCATGTTGTGCACATGTGTGAGGTTTGAGAGGGGACAGATTTTTCTGTGTGGCTATGTAGTCTGTGTGGTACTATGGCTCCCCATACATGCTTAGCATGAGAGATTGGAACAAAAACAGAAAAACTGGCCCACACACTGCCTGAAGACGGTGTTAAGCCTCTTGTAAAATACGAATGTTAAAAATTTTTAAATAAATTTGAAAGCAGTTTTTTAGATTTTACCAATATGCAAATAGACCATACTCTTTCTCATTCAACTGAATTTGTACCAAGAGGAACATTAAAATTGGGGCCATATGTTCACGGCATGGGATAATCAGATAAGAATAAAGTAGTAGGAGGTTCTGGTTCGTGAGAGCTTAATTATAGGTTCTTAGGAGTTCCGAGATTAAGAACTTCCTCTCCACATTTTATAATATTTTTAATTGACTGCAAATCAGATTGATTTAAATATTTATTTTAAACTGCCACATGATACTATAGACACAACATGAGGATGTAGTTATAAATTGACGTAGCTAGCAGTGAAGGTTATTACAGGACTTATTACACTTATGTATTTCCTCTTATATTGTGTGAAATATTGCGTCTTTGATGTCTACTCTCCACACGATTTAAAATTAGCACCCTAAAATAATCGTGAAAACTGCATAGGTGATTTAAATTCTCCCTCATCTGCTGAAATATAGTAATACCACCTTAGAAGTTTATGAGGAGATTAAACTAGGTGTATATGAAAACATCTCCCACTCAGCTTCGTACATGCTGGAAGTTTCTCTTCTTTTTCAACAACAGTAGATCCAATAATAGTTGATCTTCACTGTCTGATAATAATTTCACTGGATCTAAACTCACATTTCACTAACAAGGTCTGGCATATCTTTGTCCTTTATCATTTGAGCTATTTTTTTCCCTTGTTTATTAGAGAGCTCCGCAAACTATTCTTCACAAATCATTATTTCTGATGCCATTCTCTGAGGTGTGAGCATCTGCTAGCTGCTAACAGAGGGTGCAGCTGTTGTTCAGAGGCTGGCTGTGTTGCGTTGCCCAGCAACCGCTGCAAGCCAAATCCCGGGGCAGGTTGCTCGCCCAGGCGCACCTGCCGGTCGACCCAGCTATTTATTTAATTAAAAATCTGTTCCTACACACCAGCTTGGCCGGAGAGGCAAGAGCAGCAATCGATTACAACTATATTAAATGACCTACCTATATTGTTTCATTGACTTCTTCCGTGCAAACCAAAAGTGTCTCTGGCCACCCCCACTTACTTTGCAAAAAGTGCGTAAGAGCGAAGTATAGACAGCTTCCATCTGCATGACAGAGAAACGGAAACCAATTTGTCAGGCACATCGCTGCATGTAATAAAATGTGCCCAAAATAAAATGTTTCACGGACAGGAAAGCTGCTAACAAGACAATACCGCCTGTTTGCCTGGAGCGGGACCAAAAGGACTTAAAGGAGGTATTTACTATTAATCGTGAATTTCCAAAGTCAATATTTCCCTAGGCCTGGCTGCTTTCCTTTCTCCTTTCGATTAAAAAAATTGCCACTTCAGGTGCATTAGAGCCCACTCTTCGGCTGGCTTTCTAGTCCCACTCTCCTCATTTTCAAAACTGACAGAGGCTCTTTTATGTCAACCACATGATATTAGAAATAAAACTGTCAAGAATTAATACCAGCCACTGGAATGGCTTTTAAAAACCAAGGGGAGTCTCAGCAATGCTTATATACATATCAACCTCGCTCTGTCCTTAGCAGCTCATTCCAGCTCCCGGTCCCGCTTATGAACAACTAGATCTAATAAGGATTGCAAGGGGGGAAAAATTAAAGCTCTTGATTGTGATTGCAGGACAATTTTTTTTTTAATATTGGTGAGGTGAAGACTTTAAAGTGGGACTCCAATAACTGAAGTAATTCTGATTTTGATGGCATCTATTAAAGTCAAGAAAGGTCTTTATTAAGAATTCAGTGTTTGTTATATCACCAAGAGCAGCAGAAGTGACTATCAAAGAGTCTAGAATTCTCTTTGACTGATGTATAAATTACCTGTATAAAGGAAGCTTGTTCTTAGAAAAGGTTCTGAATAAAATACAAATAATAATACTTCAATATTAATGGGAGCTGACATTTAAAGAATATAAGAAAGGGGGGTCCTTTTTTAATATTACATGTTTGATTAAACTGTGGATTTTTTAAAGTTGAAATTGGGATAAAAGGAAAAAAATTCTGATGTCATATTAGTGTTCTCCTGGTTTGGTGCATTTTAAAACTCTGTTTAGATAAATATAATTCACAGACTTCCATTGTCACCATCTGCTGCTTGCCCATACTACATTTATATCTTCATTGTTGATGTAGAAGTTATGTTAATTGATGGTGTAGGCAATGCTTAACCTTACTAAGTATCTCATATCCATAAAGCCCTGATATGTCACAATACCTACTTCCAATGAAAAGGTCAGAGGATTATCTCTATAAACTTCCCTGGTTTAATCTTCATTTTATTTCTACACAGTTGCACCCACCACATGCCTACTTTTGAGGATGCTAGCATCAACCACGTACATACAATTTTCCCTACTTTGCCTACTTAAAGTAATTTGTGCTTTCATTCTCTTTTCTTTTCCTTCTCATGAAATAATACCTACACTGAATCTTCCGTTAGGTGTAATTTAAAGGTCCAAAAGTCATTTTAAATCTAGAACTGTTAAAATTTCTTTTAGTACAGGTTGGTGACTCAGAACAGTACAAAGAAGCAGTATTTAATTAGTTATTTTTTCTTTTTTAAACTGAACAGACTATTACAGGACCATAACTGAGTTTAAGACAATAAATATATGTAAAAATGTTGTTCTCATAAAACACTCCCACATGTTAGTTGTTTTTGTTTTGCTTCAGTGAGCTCATTCAGAACCTAACCATTCTTCAAAGCCTGACTAAATACCATCTCCTTTATCAAGGCACATTTTTTCAAGTCCGTTGTGATCTTTTCGCTCTATCCGATATTTAACATTAATGTCTGTATGTCTTGAGTCCCTTGAAATATTGATTGGAAATTATAGTGTACATTCATCCATTCAACCACTTGTAAGCCAGGGATTGTGCTGAAAATAAGAAGATAAATTTCTTTGTAACATCAAAGATTTCAAGACTATAACAGCAGTTATTTACTAATTGGAGGAGCATAGAATAGAGATCCCAAGAAAAACTGTGAGGAAATAATATTTGGTGTCTGGAGGTTGTACTGTGCTAATGACGGTATTTCCAAAAACTGTTATTTCTATGAAACAATTCCTTCTGGATGATTTTAAAAAAAGTGCATCAAACTCAAAATCCGCAAATCTGAACACTAAATCTCTCTCTAAACCCTATCTTCGAAGCTCAGGGAACATATCACTTTTACACACCTAGATGCTGATTCCAGAAAATCTGGAAACCTTTCTTACCACTTTCAACCCACAGATAATATTTATTGAAAAAAAAGATACAACCCGTCATTAACATCTGCTGTCCAAGTTGATCACTACCAGATAATTATAATAATCTCCTAATAGTCTCCCCGTTTCCAGCCTTAACTCTAATCATGGACTCTGCATTGTTGCTAGGCAGATCTTTCTGAAACACGTATCTGGTGAAGTTACTTGCCTGTATAAACGTCTACTGGTTTCTTATTGACTGCATAGCAAGTCTAGAGTCCTTACCATAACAAACATGAACTTTCTAGAACTGGTCTTCATTTTATTTTATTTTATTTTAAGATTTTATTTACTTATTTGACAGAGAGAGAGAGAGAGTAAGAGGGAACACAAGCAGGGGGAGTAGGAGTGGGAGAAGCAGGCTCCCCTCCGAGCAGGGAGCCCGATGCAGGACTCAGTCCCAGGACCCCAGGATCATGACCTGAGCCGAAGGCAGTTGCTTAACGACTGAGCCACCCAGGTGCCCCTGGTCTTCATTTTAAATGTCCAACTCAGAATGACTTCTGTAAAATTTATCTCCTTTCCTCATGACATAATTTGCATTCCCTCCTTTGTGTGCCCCTTAGACCTCATTTATACTCCTGTCCCAGCATCTCCCACCATTGTTCAGTTTCAGGGATGCTCTCTAATACTTGTCAACTGCATGGAAAGTTGTTACCCATCCAACACTGTGGCGGCTTCATTCTCTTCAGTTCTTGTCTTTTTAAGCACCTCACTTCAGACTGCATGCTCATAACTAAAGTAGTTCAAGAGACATGAAGTCTTGTAATAAAATGATGGAATAATTATGTTTTAATATGGAAGAGGTAGAAGTAGTAAACAGTGGTCCTTGATAAGAATGTTTCGATGACTCTCAAGGTATAAGACAATACCTCCCAGACTTGTAAAATTGCCAGAATATTGGAAAGCTATTTTTAAAAATATTTTATTTATTCATTTGAGAGAGAAAGAGAGGGAACACAAGCGGGGGTAGGGACAGAGGGGCTGAGCAGTCCCAACCGGGCCCTCAATCTCAGGACCCTGAGATCATGACCTGAGCTGAATGCTAACCTACTGAGCCACCTGGGTGTCCTGGAAAGCTATTTTAAAAATAAAGGTTCTATAGCTCCAATATATACCTGCTCAGTTAGAATTAAGGAAGCTTCCCGGTGATTATAACAATCAGCCAGATTTGGATGTCTTTGAAGGAAAAGACCATTATAGAAGAAGGATTAATGGTTTATAAGGGTGTAGAGATTTGCCTTCTAATCTCTTATTTCCATGTTCTGGAACCTGACATACACACATGTGAATAAAAAGGCAGGCTGTGTAAACTTGAGATAGATATGGACACTCCTTTAACAGAATTTATAAAAACCTACATTAACAGGGAGTAGTCTTTCCAGTATGAAGAGTGTAATTTTATTTTTTGAATGAAGAATAATTGACATACAAGACTTTCTTAATTTCAGGTAAAAAACATAGGGATTTGGTATTTATATACATTACAAAATGATCACCACAATAAGCCTAGTTACCCTCTGTCACTATACAAAGTTGTTAGAATATTATTGACTATATTTCCTATGCTGTATATTGTATCCAATGTCTTATTTGTTGTATAACTGAAATTTTGTACCTCATACTCTTCCTCACCCACTTTGACCATCCCACCGCCACCCCTACCCTCTGGCCACCATCTGTTTGTTTCTTGTATCTATGAGTCTATTTGTATTGTTCATTTGATTTTTAAATTCCACATATAAGTGAAATCATATTTGTCTTTCTCTGGCTGACTTACTTCACTTAGTATAATAGCCTCTAGGTCCACTCATGTTGTTGAAAAGGCAAGATTTCATCCTTTTCTTTGGCTGAGTAATATTCCTGTGTGTGTGTGCGTGTGTGCCCACGTGCGTATGTGTTATCACATGTTTTTTTTTTAATCCATTCATCTGTTGATGAGCATTTAGATTGCTTCCATATCTTGGCTGTTGTAAAAAAATACTGTGATTAGCAGAGGTGCCTATGCCTTTTTAAATTCACGTTTTCATTTTTCTTGATAAATACCTAGACACACAATTGCTGGATCATATGCAAGATCCATTTTTCATTTTTTGAGGACTCTGTACTATTTTCCACAGGCTTGCACCAATTTACAATCCCATCAGCAGTCATGAGTGTTCCTTTTTCTTCACATCCTTCCCAAAAATCTTATTATTTGTCTTTTTGATAATAGCTATTCTCACAGGTGTGAGGTGATACCTTATCATGGTTTTTTGAAATTCTCTGATGTTTATTGATGTTGAGCTGTTCTCAGGTGCTTGTTGGTCATCTGTATATCATCTTTGGAAGAAATCTATTCAGGTCCTTTGCCCATTTTTAGTCAGATTATTTTTATGTTTAGTTTTATGAATTCTTTCTATATTTTGGATGCTAACCACTCATTGAATATATTATTTGTAAATATCTTCTCCCACTCAATACATTACTTTTTTATTTTGTTGATGATTTCCTTTGCTATGTAAAAGCTTTGCATTTTGATGTAATCCCAGTAGTTTAGTTTTGCTTTTGTTGTATTTCCCTGAAAGATAAATCCAAAAAAATTGCTAAGAGTTATGTCAGAGAGCTTATTATTTATGCTTTCTCCTAGGAATTTTATGGTTTC